>OX422140.1:335574226-335806306 GCA_949129095.1 Volucella bombylans | reverse complement strand
TGACGATCGTTATCGTCGACGAAAAAATATGGCCCCAATAACGCCGCCGGGCATGCAAACCGCACCAAACAGTTATTTTTTGTGGATGAAGTGGTGATTCATGAAGCACATGTGGATTTTCACCCGAAAAATAACGCATATTTTGCTTATTGACGAACCCATTGAGCCAAAAATGAGCTTCGTCACTGAAGATGATTTGGCGATGAAATTCATCATCTTGGCGCATCTTCTCCAGAACCCTACGCCATAATGTGGTCTGAGCGATGCACAATTCTTGAGAACGCCGTGGAATTGAGTGTTTTGGATCTACGGACGCCTGAACGGCAGCGATATTTTCGACACTTCGACCAACCCGTTGTCTCACTGACACGGCAACATCACACAACGAATATGTAGACTCAAATTTGTGCACTAAACTTGTCTGTCTACTAGGGCGAGAATTACGACCGAAAATTGAAGTTAACGCTCTTAAAGTTGCAGTCACCGACTCCGAATTTAGGTAGAAAATGTTTATAATTTGCAGACGTTGCTCGTTCGCGTACTTTACCATGATAAAAATGTTGAGTTTACTGAATAAATTGACAGTGACAGTTTGATGATTAGTGAAAGAGTGCGTTCACAAATTAAATTTAAAGTTGTCAAGTCTCTATTGGAAAACCCCTTATTTCAGCTATTTTAGATTTGTGAATTCTTTAGATTTCTGGACGTTTTTCAAAAGTGTTTTTCTTAAAAAAAAACAATAATATGTAAACTTTGTACATTCAAATTAATGTTTTTATTTATTATCGCTTTTAAAATAACATTCATGTATCATTTGACTTAGGAAAAGAATTAGTAAGCACAGTTTGTTTTGGTTCATTTGCAAGGTGAGTTTTTACAATGTCTGATCGTAACTCGATAAGACTTGACATATGTTTATTAATTAAATTATTGTGATTTTCGCTCCATTTGATCAGTGTATTCACTGCATTTAATTCATCAGCGTAATGCGCAATAGGATTTCCAATTTCTTCGTTGACGTCTTCGTCGTTGTCCGTATCGATGTCCATTGCATTTTCATCTAGTATATCGGCGTTGCTTTATTCGATGTCATCAGTTGATATTTCACAATCGATTGCAATTCTCAAGAGCATGTTCTTCGTTTCTGGAATAATGTCACTGTAAATATCAATAGATGGTAATAGTGCGGATAGTGACAGATCATCTTCGCTATAATATTCTTCAGCGCTTGAATTTATCGTGCCATCCGTCACTTGCATTGAAACTACATCAACTTTTGTTCGGATATAATTTCGAAAACATATCCATTGCCTTCGCTTTTAATATGAGTCTGCTTTAAATTTTCATAATTTGCATAGATGATCTACCGAAGTTTTACAAATTTTATGGCCGGAAGTCTTCCAGACATATTCGATGTATTCCGGTCGATCAGAGGTGCATTGCAATTTTACGGCAATATATATTATGTAACTCATAACACAAAATACATAATAAGGATATTAATTAAATGAATAATATTTAGTGAATATAATAGACTAAAATAATCTCTAAGACAATTATGTGATAAAAATCTTTCAAAAATAAAATGCATAGTTAAAATACCTTCAGAAATCTAAAAACAAATCTTTAGATTTCAGAGCGTTACGTGCAAACCAAAATCTTCTTTATATTTCTGGAATCTTTATATTTCTGAGCGTCTACTGTATTACGTAAAGATTTGACATTCTTTATATCTTACTACTAAATTATGATTGGACATATTTAAATCAATTTACACTACAAAAATCACTGATTCTTGAGAAAGCCAACGAAAATAAAATAATTTATATACACAAAAAAAAAATAAAAAAATAAAATATTCAAATAAATATATAAGGAAAGAAAATAATAAATAAATGAGTACAAATTAAAAATAATGAAAGTAACAAATATTAAACTTCCATGTGTTATAAAAAGTTTAATTGACTTATTAGGATATTTTTCGAAACATTGTATCGGTTCATAAATGTCTGGCTAAGCTGTTATATTCAGTTGGGGATCAACTGAACATTTGCCCTTTTATGTAAGTCTTAAGCGAAATGATGCCAGGGTAGGTTTACCATTATTTTAAGCAATTAGTTTTGTGATAGCTTTAATTGTTTAATATGCAATACACCAGAACTGGCACTCGTATAAAATAATCGATTGAAAACCACTTTGTGTATTATGATTTCGTTGCAATTTGATAGTAACAATTTTCTGTTGTTATAAGTCTTAGTACCTGTATTTATTTTGCTAAGAGTTTGCATACTATGCTCTTTAAAGGTTAATCTCCAGTCAAGATGTATACCCAAGTACCTAGTGCAAGTCTTCCAGGAAATTTGGTGTCCATTGGGAAGAGAAATTTGAATAGCATATTTTCCGCATTTACCTTAATTTTGCATTTATTGTAATAATCTAGAAATATTTAGGCTGAATTTATCAAAATCATCTCAATCATTATAGCAATTTCATGAGAAGAAAATATTTGATGTTTCACATATTTCTACTGTTTCACATGAAATATTGGGATATTAGATGTTTATATATAGGGTGACCAGATAAGAACGATAGTAAGGGAAAAATTTAAATAAAACAACAACAGTTTGAGACATAAAATTGATTCTGAGTTTATTTTTAAGGCACGTTCATGCCATAGAATTGCACATCATTCAAATTTCCGCCTAGGCTTCACTTTCGGTCCAATTTTTGAAGACTTGGTCCTATATGTGCAGCGATATTCCAGTAATAGCATGTCGAATGTTGGCCTCGAACTCGTTTAAAGTGGTTGGCTTGTTAGCGTAGACTTGATGTACTTGTAGCGTCGTCTTGTTGAAACCACAGCTCGCATATATTGATGTTATTGAGCTCTTACTACAGAAAGTCGGTTAACATCGCTCTATATCACCATTGACGGTAACGATGTCTCCTTCCTTATTTCGAAAGAAATAAGATACGATGATGTCGCCATGTCATCAACAGCACCAAACAGTCAATCTTTGCAGATGCATTGATAATTTTCCCAACACTAGTTCGCTCCAATAATTGAAATTTTGCTTGTTAAAATAACCCAAAAATGGGCCTCATCCGAGAAGATGATTTTTTGGCCAAATTCAGGATCTCCGGCCAACATTTGCAGCACCCAATTAGCGAACTCACGGCGTTGTGTATGGTCGTGGGGCATTCTTGCGTCGGAACAATTTTATACGGATGTAGGCAAACATTCAACTGCTAAATAAGCCGAGTCTACTCTCGAATCGATACCTCTGTGTGTTCTTCGATACTGGTCGCTACGACGGGTATGTTTTCTTCATTTCGCAACAATCTCTGTTTGGTTGGTGGCTCAAGATCCAAGAGAGTATATTCTGAACACTGAAGCCATGATGACGACCGACCTCACGAATTTCGGCAAGCGTAAGACAATGCATGAAGAAATGGCAAACCTTACTGAATATTTTGACAGCTGGATGTCATTGGTAACTTTGACAACTGCTGAAACATAACAATTTGAAAAAATATCATTGCTATTCGGTCACCCAAAATGGGTCCCAAAACTGAACCCTGGGGTACAGTAGCATGGTAGTGCACCAGGTCAGAGGTGTTTCCTACTACATTTACACTATTACAACGATCTGACAAAAGGGTCTGGACAATTTTACACAAAAAGTGGAGGAAATTCAAATTAAGTTCTTTGGCTTTGTCATTTTCTGTGTAGCATCTAGTATTTCTATTAGTTTTGAGACATGGCATTTTTTCTTATTTTTATTCCTCACAATTTGAGCTATGCTATTGGAAGCTTTACCTAGGGTGCCTAATTTTTTGTTCCACATCCCGTTTCGTTGGACTTCATTATATTTATTAAGATGTCTTACTTGGGTTGGGTAAAAAGGTAAGTGATACGTTTGCCAATTTTTTAAATGTATATTCCTTAATTGTATTAACTTAAGGACATGAGTAAGTATTTTCAACCAAACATATGTATCTTTCAATAACTTTCGGAGTAGGAACGGAGTAATAGAATAAAGAATATGGTCCGAAAATTCTTGATGTTTTCGTGATTCATTGTCATATTTTGGAATATTCTTTTTAATTCTACCCGAAAACATTTCCATTCCGAAAATATTGCACTTTTCCCTCACCTGACGAAAGAAACTTACAAACAACATGGTTGTGGTCAAAACAGAGTTCGTTTATGACTCGATAACTGAAGGACGCCCTAGTGAACTGGCTGGGAAGTATGTGGTTCTAGATGGATACAATAGAGAAACCGGTAACAAAACGGAAAGATCAGACAAAACGTTTATACCTCTTAATCTACACATTTTTTCATCTGCTGTACTTCTTCCTAGAATTTTTCCCCGACAATAAACATTGTAATTGCTCGTTGGTTTCTAAGTATCACTTCAATTCTTACATTTTCCACATATCGTGTTCTTACCCAGCTCATGTTCAATTGATCTCGTTTTTTTGCCGGATAACACTTATGAGCCAATGTTGAGATATGAATATCGGATTTTAACTAAGTTTCTGTGAGTAAGGCAATATCAATATTGTTACAATTTAGAAAATTGATAAATTCTAGATGAGTACATACTGCTATCAAAGCACGTCGAAATCTTTATTCTAAATTTAAAAAATATTCAACTAGTCAATACTGGGAGGTTTTTTTGCAGAGTAAGAAATTACTCTTCATTTATTAAAAAAATTCATGACAAAATTGAGAGGATTTGCTAATGCAGTTTTGATAACGGATAAATGGTAGGTAAGTAAACAATATTTTCTCTTTGTTTAAATGCGTAGAAATGATTTTACAGCAAGTCAAAGTGGAATGTGTTAAATCAACCGTCAAGTGCACAATTAGTGATCAGCTTAGTTTAATTCATTTTTAATTCTTTAGTGTGAAAAATCAAACTAGATCGCTTTTTGGAAATCAACAGCTCTTGGTTAGAGGAAAATTTCCAATTGCACAAGACTAAAGAATATTCCTTGGAAATCAAGGACGATGTCCCAGCCATTTCACGTTAGCTGTTAGGCCTTTATTGGCTTTTAGTGAGGCTTCTGTGAAGACAAGAATCCGAAATCTTGTTTGCGGCTGAACAAACCAAGCGACTATCAGGACAAAGATCTATTGCTCGCATCATGAATGAAGTTTGCAGCGATAGAGCTACCCTTGTAACTAATAAAAGAAAGAAAGATCCGGAACAACGCCAATTCACTGCTTTAGAAGCATTAGCACAATATGTTGACTGTAAAATGACAGTTCATTCACACAAGTTGATAGGAAAACAGACAGAACGAATCGGTCATCTAATTAATTAATCCTACCATGACCAATGAAAGCAGAACTGAGGTTACGGAGGTCAGTGCTGTGATAAACTTACAATCCGTAATAGACTTAACAACTAATCGTTTATGCGTAGTTCAGAAGGATGTTTTGGATAGAACTGATTGTACTTCATTAAAATTAATATATAAGTGGGGCTGTGATGGCAGTTCGGGCTACAGTCAGTACAAGCAGAAGTTTAATCGGATTGACGTCACTCACGAGTATTTGTTTATGGTATCATTTGTCCCTCTAACTTTAATTCTCAGCTACGACACAGTTATTTGGAAAAATCCAAGGCCCTCTTCTACTCGCTACCGCAGACCAATCACACTGTTATTTGCTAAAGAAACAGATGAGCTTACGCGCAATGAGTGTGCTAATGTGCAAACTCAGATTGATTCCCTTATTCCACTACACATTAATTTTACAGAAAGACAAGTTGTGGTAAAATATGAATTTCACTTGACTATGATTGATGGTAAGGTCTGAAACTCTTTGACAGAAACCAAATCTAGTTAATGCTGCTACATTTGTAACGTACACCCAAAGATATTAATTTACCTCATATATTTAGGTAACCAAACCCTAATACTTACGCCTTTGGTGTATCTACACTTCATGCCTCGATAAGAACTTTTGAGTGCTTTCTTCATATAAGTTATAGATGAAGTTTTAAAACATGGAAAGCTAAAGGAGAAAATAAGGCAGTGCTAGAGAATACAAAACGAAACATAAAAACACTTTACAGCCCCTTGCCTGTCGAAATCTAGCCAGATCCCAAGGTATCTGACTAGATCAGTTTCTGTATTTTGGCAAAAATGTAGATACTGCTCTGGCCAGAGCTAAAGGCGCTTTTGCCCTTACAAAGAGACTGTTTTATAGCAGCCAACTCGATGCGAGGGTAAAGGTAATCTGCTACATGGCCCTTATCAGGCCCATGCTGGTATTTGGGTGTCCCGTGTGGTTCAATGTACGAGCAAACTTAATGGAAAAGATTCGGGTGTTTGAGAGGGCTTGCCCTAGGGCTTGTCTTCGGTTGTACAGAACACCAGAGTCGGAGTACAAAATATTTTATCCCAATGAGGTCCTTTACAACAGGGCGAACCTAATACGAGTGGACAACTTCGTAATTAAGCTGACTCGAAGGCACATTGCAAGAGCAATGACGACGAATAACCTGATATCTGGGGCTTACTACCCCAATTACGAGTACCTTTACCACGAGAGTGTGCGCTCTGACGGCTTCGTTCCACCGGAATCATTCCTCTACCTTGATCATATAGGGTTGATCCAGGATAGATCAGCGGTCCCGTTAATCTTTCATGTCGCTCGGACAGCTGGGGACAGGCGACTCAACTACAACAGAGACGTCGCACACGGCAGTGTGGATCGTCTCAGGTTCAGTAGGGCGGTGGGAAATCGCGATAAAAGGGATGTCATTTGGCAGCACCAGCATTTCTGGTGGTTGAATGATGGGGAAGATGTTTCGTCGTCGTTTCCGTCAATTACGGACCAGCCTCACTAATGAGGCAGAGCTGACCAATCTATTTGCTCAGTAAATAGCGATGGCCAGCTTACATAGGTTTAGGTTAGCATTTAAGAAATATATACATATATTAGTGTATATAAAGCTATATACTAATAAATGTATATAATTGTGTATAATGTCTATGTGTGTGTATTGTGTATATAGGTTAAGTAGGCTATGGTTTATTTTAAGTTAGATATTAAGTTTTTATAAAAAAGAAAAAAAATGTCCATACGCTAAGTTTTTTGTTTACAAATTGTTTTTTCTTAGCTTTAAGTATACAAAATAAATATTTGTAAATAAAGTCGAAAGACATAGTTATAAGAATTTAGAGTAGCTTAGAGTGCCTGTGTGGGGCCAGTAAGTTAGTATAAGATTCTTAAGTAATTTTAAGCTAGCATTTAAGCATTTTTCGTTAGAATGTAAGAGTAGTGTTAAGAAAATAAAATGCATTTAAAACTGAAAAAAAAAAACACGTTTTAAAAATGAATTGGGTCTATTAGTAGACATCCCTAAACCCGGATTTGGGACGACAATTGACGGTAACACGGCTCGAACATTTTTTAAGGAACCTGTTAAAAGTGCCTCTATAACTGGTATTGACCAAAAATTAATAGAACGGTTCATAAAATATTATATCATAGCGTGGATATAATAAGACATTGCTCCCTTCCTATTGGGCAACTTTCGGAGGAAGCTAAGGAGGCCAGGAATAAGGATTGCCGGAGGTTCAGGGAAAGGCGTACGAGAAAAACCAGTCGTATTGCTACTAATAAAGATTTATTTGCAATGCTACTTATTACTTCGGATCCATTATTAAATAGTTTTAGAGAAGTACCGAAGAAACCAACAGCCAATATTTCCGCGAAAGTTATGGCCTTGTTAGATGGCCCTACTGTCCCATCACCTTGTTAGATGGCCCTACTGTCCCATCACCTCCTCGGGAATGAATTCATTCCTGAATTCAATTACAGAGTCTTATAAAATCTTCGGATCTGAAGACTCATTCCATAACAAGAGTAATATAATGTACTATGAGAACTTTCAAAAAGTAGTGGTCTGGGCAACCAAGCAAAGTCTCACTATCGATTGTTGCACATAAAATATCTTTATTAACATTCTCGTTTCAAGTGACTGCATTCCAAGTAAAGGACATTTGGAACGATAAACGACGTAAATCAAGTGTTAAATATTTTTTGTTTACCTATTCGATACGAATTGTGGAAGGACCCCAAACAACAGATGCATACTCAACAACAGGACGAACTATGGAACAAAATAATGCCTTAGTGGTATAGGGATCTTTGAAATCTGAGGAGTTCCTTTCAATGAATTCTAATAGAGAGAGCTTTTTCCATAGAGAATCACATCGAGATCTTTAAAATCGTCAACAACTCGTATTTTAGCATTGTTTAATGTACAAGGTCTTCCAATAGGGACTTGCGAACTTTGACTGTTGATAGCGGCCATATTGTTGAAGTTTCATCTGTCAAATTGGCTGTCATTTATTCAGTCTGTTTTGCCAAATCTCCATGGACGAACATAGCGTTCAACAACACGCGCAAGTGATAAAATCGTTTTATCAAAATGGGTATTCTTTTCGGGCAACGTTCCGCGCGCTTCACCCATTTTACGGTCCATCCTACAGAGAGGGCTATTCGCAGTGTAAATTTGATAAATTTGGATAAATTTGAGTCCACTGGTTCAGTAAACGATACGCAACGAAACGCAAGATCTGCCGAAAACATTTGCAAACTAATACTGCGGGTCAAGGGAAAAGTGATACAATTTCCTGCAACAAATGAAGATATGCAAAAAAATATTTATACAATAATTGAAATGCATAATTCATTTCTTTTTTTTTTAGGTTTTACCAAAAGTTTCACACTAAAGGAACAATTGGAGCGATCGATTGTAGCCATATAGCAATTTTTTGACATGACAATAAATTCATCACACCATGGTAAGTATTCTTGGGTGTTTTCTTGTGAGGTGTTGGCCAGAATACCAAACAGCTGATCACTCACAAGAAGCCTCACAAGAAAAGCATCACAATTTTCGCATCACTGACATTCGTGAGGTGTGACCACATCACAATCAGAATAGGGGCATAAGTGATTCATTCCTGTCATTTGCTGAAAACGATACCTCTGCCAAAGACATTTTTGAAAATTTCGACTTAGTACTAGGTGGGGTGAAAAGTAACCTCTTAGGGAATGAAAAAAAAATTTTTTTTAAATGTTTGTTTTTATTTATTCAAAATAGTCCCTTTTTAGCTTGATACACTTATTCCAGCGATTTTCCAACTTCTTGATTTCGTCCGAAAAGTAATTTTCCGGAAGGTCTGCAAAATACTCCTCCGTGGGGTCGATGATTTCCTCGCGTGAGCTGCATTTTTTATTGATGAACCATCTTTTGAAGTTTGGGAAGAGATAATAGTCCGAGGGAGCCAAATCGGGCGAATACGGTGGATGTGACAGCAATTGGAGCCGCAAGTCATTGATTTTAGCCGTGGTTGCGATGCTCTTGTGCGCCGGCGCATTTCTTTTTTCTTCTTTTTTCGCTTCATGTGAGGCAGTTTTGCAGCGATTTCGGCCTTCAATCGCTCCAATAATGCACAGTAATATTCGCTGTGGATGGGTTTTCCTTTTTCGAGGTAGTTCACGAAGGGTATACCATGACAATCCCAGAAAACCGACGCCATAACCTTTCCAACCCATCGAGCCTCCCTCGGCCGCTTCGGAGCACTTGTGCCGGCTTCAGTCTATTGCCGGGCACTCATTCTGTTCTCTGGTGTTTAATAGTGGATCCAAGTTTCATTAACGGTCACCAATCGACACCAAAAGTCCGCCCGATTCCGCAACAGCAAGTCCAAACACTCTTTCGAAGTGCTCTCGCGTTCGTGTTTTTGGTCAGGAGTGAGCAGCGCTGAACCCAGCGGCAGGATAACTTTTTCATATGCAGAATTTTGCCCAAAATATGGCGTGTGCGCTCAGTACTAATCTTTGTGATATCTGATAGCTCGCGCACCTTCACTTTCCGGTCAGCCAACACAATTTCATGTATTTTTTTGACATTGTCCTCTGTAACCGCATCGGAGGGTCTGCCGCTGGGGGCTTGTTCGGTAGTGGAGATGCGGCCACCACGAAACTCTCGAAGCCAATATTTGACAGTGTAATCTGACGGAGCATTAGCCCCATATTATTTGTCCAACTTTTCTTTTATTTGCTTTGCCGTTTTGCCTCTTAAAAAATAATGTTTTATGAGAAAACGAAAATCGTTTTTGTTCATACTCAACATGATGCCAAACACGTCAACAACAACAACAAAGACAGCATCGCACTGAAATTTGGCATGTCTGCCTAAATATGAACGGACTTCAATTCACCATAACCTTTTTTGCAGTAGCAGTGCATTCTGGCGGTCAAGGTGGTTACTTTTCATCCCGCCTAGTATTTATATTAGCGAAAAAGTTTGGCTTCGCAACATTCTATCAGAAAACAATTACTGACATTCAAATTAAAGAGTGACACTCCACTAGTAATTCATTTCAATAAATGTGATGAATTGATTAATGAATTAATGGCATCGGGAGCTTAAATCGAAGAGGTGGATAAAGTGTCACACTTACTTTTAACTTTACCTTCTTCTTATGATGGTGTTATTACCGCCATTGAAACTTTGTCCATTGAAAATCTGACCGTGGCATTTGTCAAAAATCTCTTGCTTGATCATGAGATCAAACTAAAGAATTCTAGTAAGGATACTAGCATACAAATTTTGCATGCTGTATCTTCAAATGAACAAAAGAAAAATAAAATAAAAGCGTTTCGTGGCAAATCTAAATTCAAGTACAAGCAAATAAAAAATTTTAAAGCCAATTTAAAGTGTCATCATTGTGGGAAAAAGGGACACTTTAAAAAGGTCTGCTTTAGTTTAAAAAAGAGTATCCAAAGCAGTGAGATAGCTAAGCAAGCCCAAATAAAAACCGCACAGCCAAATGGGGGTTTTGTATTTTGTATTTGATAGTTCCACATACCCCACAATTAAATGGAGTATCCGAAAGAATGATAAGAACTATAACAGAGAAGGCTAGAGCAAGGGTTAGCGGAGCTAAGTTGAATAAATATTTTTGGGGTCACGCTGTTTCAACAGCAACATTTTTAACTAATAGAACTACAAGTAAAGCGTTAAGAGAAAAAAAAAACTCAATTTGAAATGCGGCATGACAGAAAGCCTAACTTAAAATATTTAAAAGTATTTGATCCAACAGTGTACGTGCATAATAAAACAAGGAAACGAAAATACGATGAGATGTCATTGTTGGCTATAAGTTGTGGGATTTGGATTCAAGAAAATTCTTGGTAGCAAGAGACGTTATTGTGGATGAGACCAATATGGAAAATTCTAGGACTGTGGTGAATAACTCAAAGTTCCAGAATGAATGTATGGAACAGGTAAAAAATATCCAGACTGATACGTAGTATGGATGGTCTACAATCTTTTTCGAATTTGGATTCGGAAAGAGTTAAGTCGATTTTCCTGAATGAGGGTACGGAAGTAAAATCTGATAGCTTGATATCGGATAAACACCCTAGTAATACAATGGCTTGCGAGAATACCGATCCAAATGTAATTGCTGGTGGAAAATTGCCTAGTATGCAATTAAATGAAAGGGAAACTGAAGTCTAAATGGTTAAAAAATAGGCATATAAATGCTTGAACAGATGCTTAATGAATGCACACAATTTCTGTAATAATATTCCACATACATTTGCTGAAATTGAAAACAGAGAAGACAGATCTAATTGCGAAGAAGCTGTAAGAGAAGAACTAGATTCTCATTTTCACAATAAAACATGGACTTTGGTACAACAACACCAGGGTAAAAATGTAGTTGATTGTACTCATATGTGAGTTTTTACTATCAAGAATGATAAATTTAGTAATCCAATTAAAAATTAAGCAGGGCTAGTTGCTCGGAGATTTACACAAGAATATCTTATAGATTATGATGAGACTTTTGCCCCAGTTGCTAAAATATCCAGTTTTCTATTCATTATATCTATAGAAAACCAATTCAATTTTAAAGTGAACCATAGGGATGAAAATTCCCGAAGGATTATCACATGCAAGTGATAAAGTGTGCAAGTTAAATAAATCGATTTATGGATTGAAGCAATCGGCACTATGTTGATTTGAAGTATTTGAGAAAGCTTGTACGTAGATGATTTGATAATAGCAACTGAGAGTATTAATACAATGACCAACCTCAAATCATACCTTATGAGTAAATTTAGGATGACAAACCTCTTTGAAATAAGATATTTCATTGGAATAAAAATAGATACACAGGATGGTCAGTCTGGGTATATTAATAGTATTCTTAGAAAATTCAATATGGAAGAATTTCGTTCAATTAGTACAATACTTTCAAGTAAACTTAGTTATGAAGCTTTGAATTCAGAAGAACAATGTAATGCGCCATGTCGACATCTTATTGGCTGTTTAATGTACATTACGTTATGTACTCATCCAGATTTAAGTACAGCAATTAGTATCTTGAATTCGTATATGCGCTCACGTCAGAATACAATCGAATATATGAGTCGACAAATATACCGGAAAGTTTTAAAAAAGCAATAATATATCCACTACATAAAAAAGGAGACTTCAACGATCCAAATAATTATAGAGGAATATCTTTTTTGAACACGTCAGCTAAGCGTTTTGCTGCCCCAGTATATAACAGACTAGCTCAGTGGGTTAAAAGTAACGAGATTTAGTTAGAATTTCAGGCAGGCTTCGGAGAAAACTATTCCAGTATCGACCAAATATTTGTTCTTACTAATATTGCAGAGATTTATAAAAAGAACGATAAAAAGTTGTACGCGTTCTTTGTTGACTTCTGAGCGGCATTTGACTCCATACCACGTGAAGCACTATTTTACAAACTGTACACAATTGGGATCTCGATTAGTCATTCATACTCTAAGAGCAATGTATGAAAACAATGTTGCGTTTGTGTGGGATGGAGAATCCATATCTGAAGAATTTACATCAACAATGGGTGTGAAGCAAGGGTGTATTTTGAGCGCATTACTATTTATATTGTTCATCAACGACATAACAGATGCTGTAGGGGGAGGAATTAATATTTGCCGAACGAAGATCCAGGCGCTGATGTATGCAGATGACATTGTGTTCCTTGCTGACACGCAAATTGTATGCAACTCATGATGAATAGGCTCAGCGAATATTTACAGTATTCGCTGGAACTTTCTTGTTAACCTAGAGAAGTCCAAGGCAATGGTATTCAGAAATGGAGGCGGCAGATATTCGGCGAGATAATTGAAAATGTGCGCTGGTATAAATACCTTAGGGTTCTGGTAACAAGCAATTTAAATCTAAACAAACATTTGGAGGCAAAGTTATCAGATGCTAAACGAGCAATTTCTTCCGTCTGGGGGCGGTGCATTTCGAATAACTATGTGTCTTATATTTCAAAATATAAACTGTTTCATGCAACCGCTATGTCAATACTGTTATATGGAGCTTAAGTTTGGGGATACCGTCCTTTCCCAGTAATAGAGATCTTCTTTCGATACTTCTTGAAGCGAATATTTCGTTTACCGTGTAATACACCAAACTATACTATATGCTATATTTGGAAACTGGAATGCCTCCTTTATTCTTAGAGACTCTTAAATTACACTTTGACTATGTAGTCAAAGTAATGTCAATGGATGGAAAAAGGTTGCCGAAAATAGTCCTTACACACATTATTGCAACAGGAGCTATTTTCGTGAATGAGTGGCGGAATCTAGAGTCAGAATGTGGCCTTAGCGTTGAAATTACAGAAAATTTGGAGCCTAATTTAATAAGAACTCAATTTGTATCCTTACTTAAAGAAAATGCTAAATAATTGTATGACAAATTTGCGAATGAAGCCCAATCATCTCAGCACAGGAGGTATTAAGTACATATTTTTTAAATTCCTACTCAGCAGATAAAATAAGCACAATATTTAAATTGAGAGGAGAGCTGGATAAGTCTGAATTTTATACCACACCGCCCAGAACTACCAATCCTGTATAATATGTGCAACATAAAAGTAAGAGAAGATATTTTTCATTTTCTTGCCATCTGCCCCATTTTAAGGGCATTCCGCTTACAATTCTTTGGTGCAAGCATCATAGATGCAGAAGAAGCAATCCGCATTTTGAATGGACAGTAAGGATCTGATTTATTGTACAAATTTGCACTGAATGCCCTTCGCTATAGAAGACGTATTATCGAGGAGGACTTTTAAATTATATTTACATAATGTAGTTTATTTTTTCTTTATGTTTTTATTTTTGTACTAATTTTATATATCCAGTCTATTGATATACAAATAATTGTCAATCTGGTAGACGGCTATCAGCCATGCCAAAAAAAGAGACTTAGACATTATTGTTTTTGTAAACTACAATACTTAAAATGAAATAAAAGTCATTTATAACTAACTAACTAATTAGTATCTTGAGCAGATATACAAATAAAAATAATCAAGAATTATGGCAGCGTCTTAAAAGAGTATTAAGATATCTAAAGGGAATTGTTGCAATTAACCTTTATTAAAAATGAAAATTTTAAGGATATTATTATTGGATATGTTGATTTAAAATATATATATTTAAAATGTTTGAGTCATGTCTGATATCTTGGAATACTAAGAAACAAAATTCAGTTACTTCTTCATCTACTGAAGCAGAATATATGGCTTTATTTGAAGCAGTACGAGAAGCTTTGTGGTTAAAATCGCTAGTATCTAGTATTAAATTTGAATTGAGCGAGCCAATAAAAATAATGTAGGATAATCCAGGTTGCATTAGTATAGTTAATTTTGGTTTTAAAGAAACTTTAAAATGTTGACGCCTATTTTTCTCAATTCCAAGAAGCTTTACTTTTTGCCGCTGCAGGATTGCGAAACGTTGGCTGTTGTCTAGTTGTACACATGTTAACACCAATCTGAAGTTGATAAAATCCCTTTTTCTCCGATCCTTGATTATGCTATAATTATAGTTGGATATGCCTTTGGAGTTAGAAGATACGATCATATATCTCATTACCATAGGCATGTTCTAGGGTTCTCATTTCTTAATTTTTGAGAAATTATTTGGTGTGTGGTTTTGCATAAATTAGTACATAACCAATCTTCACCGTATTTATTTGAAAAATTTAAATTTCTTCAGCCGCTGCGAACTTTCAATCGCATTCCGTCCTACTCTAAATATTTGAACTCGTCTGGCCTCATTTTTGTTCATGTTGCCAGACTGTGAAATTCACTGCCTACGAATACCACCATTAAAAATGTTATAGAAGCTAAGAAATTTAGAATTACGCTATTTGCACAATTTTCTTCACTGTAATCTATTCTTCTCTTTTTCTTTTCATTTCATCTGTTTAGCTTATATTTTTTACCCCCTCATTTCCATCTGTGCTTCCTCTATTTTCTCCTCCCTCCTATTAGTAACGAATATCTTTTCATTTAATTTAAGATTTCATTTAAATCCTGTAAATTTAATTTATACTTTCACTTAATATTTTAACTGTGCTTTTTATTTTTATAAACTAATTTAATGTGCCTAAATATTTTGTTATGAGCTTTTATGTACTATAAAAGACTTTTGTTCTTATTTGTACCTCACCAAAGAAAACTTAAATTGACATTGTACCATGAAGCACATGACTGAGCAAACTGAGAGTTTTGAGTCTGATGGTAACGATGCTGCGAATCCCAAAAATCAAACAACCAGAACGCTTAGCCATAACATTGTTCCAGGCAGAACTGCGTCTTATCAATTGCCTGAATTGCTGCGGGAATAAGAACTGTTTCATTTTTTTTTACTACCGAAATGTACAATATCATATAGTGCGTTTCATAATTATAACCCACTTACCAATGAATTCTCGCAGCGACCTGTTCAGTAAGTTTAACATAAAAGTGTTTTGAATAAGTTTTTGATAAAGTGTATTTACGAAACATGCCGTGCGGTACGCCACTATCGGGAGTCGAAATAGGCAAACTTTTGGCCTTAGAAGAAGAACACGTCAATATTAGTGAAAGTTCAAGGAAAATCAGCAGAAGTCGGCGGGTTATTGCTAATTTTCTAAAAGGTCCTGACTGTTATGGAGGTGTTAAATGATCACCTCTGGAAATTTAAATTAATATATGTCTTCAAATTCTTGTAAACTTATTTTTTGTGATTCTAACTTTCATATTCCCTTAAAAGGTTATTTTTTCTGATGAAAACAAAAATGGAATTTTAATGGTCCTTTTTTGGTTCTGCTTTTTCTTCAAATGGGTGCCTGGAAACGCAAATCACTTCATCGAAAATGAACAGCAGAGATTATGTTCAAGTACTCCGGTGAAGTGTGATTCCATTTTTGACTAATAATCATGAGACGAATTGGACTTATCCGCAGGACAATGACCGAATTCACACCAGAAGGGAAACCGTCAACTGGTTAAGAATAAATTCTGTCAACTTAATGAACTGGACTACACGCTCTCGCGATGTAAACGTAATCGAAAACCTTTGGGGAATCCTGGTGAGAAGAATATACGCTGAATGAAAGACGTATGAGTCAATAGTAGACCTTAACCTATTTAAGGTACGTACTGCCAAAATTATTGAATTTTTTAGAGCCCCCTGATTCTAAATCCGTTATCAACAAATTTTGTAGCCCCCATTTCACGTTATGCCCAAAAATCAAATGTTCAAATCGAACGTTGACGCTTATTGTGTGGGACAAATACGAAATGTTAAATTTTGCCTATATTATGTTTTTAACAGACGTGGACTTGCTTTTTGCGTGTTAATCATAATTTTACGAGTACATTTTGGTGGTTCTTTTTCGTTTACTTACTATGTGGTACGAATCTATTAAATTGTATATATATGTTATTGCAAGTAGTTCCGAATGTATAATGTATAATACTCCATAATTGCAAAAGGCCACGTTCGAAGAAAATAACAATAAAGGAGGTTGAAGATGTTATTGAAAGTTGGAGCGATGATGAAAATGCCGTTCAGTCTGTCAACATACTTCCACCCGATGTAGATGAACAATCGGATGAAGCATTAATAGACGAGAATTTCATTGCAATTAATTCGGATCCAAGTGCTCTGATTGAGGTTGCCGGCTATGTGGAAATTGGGACTGAGCGAAACATTCATGAGGATATTGGTTATGAAAAGATTGTTGAAACTGAGCCGTAGGCTCGGATGTTAATTTCCAAATCGGCTGCTAAATCGACTTCTTCAGAGCTTCAAACTATTGAGTTCATTTGGAACTCCAAAATGTTCCAGGAACAAAGGAGAGAAGTATTATAGGTACATTACGATATATCGCTTAATGTATTGTTACTAACTCCGTTGCCTGATATGCAAAAAGAGCTGTGTGAGGAACTGAAGGATCTTTTGCCTATTCAATTACCCTCACAATTTTATGATGGAAAGGTGTTGGATCATATCTCAACCGCAGCCCAGAAGAATACCAATTTTCATTTGGACGTGGTTTAATTGAAGAGGTACTTGGGGATTTTACTGCTATCGGGCTACAGCACTTTGCCTTCTGTTGAAGATTATTGGTCTTCGAAGCCGTCCATGAAAATCATAATGGTAAAGTAGCCAATGTCCTGACTTAAGTCATCACATCACATCACATCACATCAAAAGATACATCGATTTAGCAAATAATGATGAATTAGATCGGAATGATAAGATGGCCAAGGTACTTTAATTTTCATTACTTCATTCTGATGCAAGTTTTCTTCATCTATTCTTCGAAATTATAAACCGAAAGCTTATGTAGTTTGGCATTTGGGCAGAGTTCTTGTCCATATTCGTGGAAAACGGATTCGCTTTGGATATAAACTTTGGTGCCTCTGTTCGTCAACCGGCTATTTATTCTTTTTCATTCGATAAATACGACACAGAGGTTTTTCTGGGAGCTGATGTCGTTCTCCGTTTACTCATCACTGTCGAGTCCCCCGTACGTCACGTAATATTTTTTCGACAACTTCTTCACATCCCATCATCTTCTGTGCTTCCTATCAGAAAAAGGATTCTGTGCCACTGGAACTGTTCGATGTAATCGTATAGTTGGTGGTCATACTAATATGAAGACCGAAAAGATTTGCCTCGTGGTGCACATGATTATATGTACGATTCTAAGAACCAGATCGTTTTTTGTCGCCGGAAAGATAAAAAGGGTCACCATTGCTACAAATTATGATCAAATGCTGGCAATCCGTCCTGTTCGGCGTTGGAAAAAAGCAACTAAAGCCTCTAAGCAAGTGCCAGGAAAATAGCTGTGTTACGCAGCTATAACAATGGGATGGGCGGCGTTGATCTCCACGACAACACAATTTAAAATTATCGAGTGAACATCCATGGAAAAAGAATGGTTCTGGCCTCTTTGGATAAACACCCTGAATTATTCTGTTGTGAATGCTTGGAAATTGCATTGTTTGGTCGCAAAATACAAAAACGAGAAACCAATCAGCCAGAAAGAATTCAAGCTGTCCGTCACTAAGTCTCTTCTGTTGACCGATGATAAAGACGGAATAGAAATGTCAGTTGAAAGGCTGTGGCAAAGCGACAATTTGGATGTGCGAGAAATGAGCCAAGCATATGCATTCGCATTGTTTCAAAATTTTCCATGCAAAATAATGAAAGTGGTAATCATCAATTACTACACTACATCATTACTATTTTTTAAATCATCTAAAATTATAAAAATTCAGTAAACAATTGGTTTCTACGGAAATAATCTTGTCTATGCATTTATATTAAGAAATGTTTCATTTGTATGCGATAAGCGCCAGCGTTCGACTAATCGAACACTAAATTTGACTCATACCAGTGCATGCCATCCAGGTGTTTCCTGGTGTTGATTTTTTGGTTGCAAAAGATAGCTTAGTCCTTTAGCTATAATCCCTCATCATTTTTAATATAATTTACAAGAAAAGTCTATCGGTAAGGTGGGTTGGCCCCACCAGAATTATGGGTGGGGGTGGGGGTGATAAATATTATTTTCGAATAGCCAATGATCAAAGTAATATTGTATACTAACTACCTCCCTGATATCATTTACCTTGAAAGCTACAGAAAATTATTGAAAATTGACAAATTTCACGTTCGATTAATCGAACACCGGTCAAAAATGGGATAAACATGCTCTCATGGAAGAATGGCTTAAAATTGAGCCAGAGATTTTAGAGGACTTAATCAAATCCATGAAAACGAGGGTATTTGATTTAATTCGTGGCGAAGGTTCTTAAATTAATTATTAATTGTCCTTTTTTTATTTTATTTTGTTAACTGTATGAATAATGGGTTAGAAATATGAAACAGTTGAATTTATTGTTTTTTTTTCCATTATTGAGAAATAAAATATGTTTTAAAACATTTTTAAAATAATTTGTTTCTTTAAATAACTCTCTCAAGTAGTAGTATTATTGCTCATACGTTTTTTTAGAAATTTCATATAAACGGATACAGCGTGTACGGTTTTTGAGGTGGGTTATATATACAAGTTCTATATTTTATAACCCTGATAATTGGACAATAAAAACACTATGAGTTTCTTTATAAAAAGGCATTGTATTATCTACATTAGTTATTATTAATTAAACACTTTACCCATAAAAATGGACATTAAATGCCAATTTGTTGATGCCTAAGATTTTCTTAGTTTTGGCACCTTTATGGTTTTATCTCGCTTTCTCTCTCTCTCTCTCTAATTCACTATATTAAAATAACTAAAAAATGTAATTTACTTTCCTTACATCTCCCACACCGGGTGAAACATTTTTCTAATCAAACCCATGTTACCAGAGCTGGAACAAGTCGAGATACACTGGCGATCACTAGGACGAGGCCATACATTTTGCAATCGATTTTCACTCTTTATACGTGTTTGAAATTCTGTACCCGCAAACTTTTACTACCTGTGAACACTTACATATTTTGTCAACAGGAAGTCATAAAATTAAAGGGTAAATAAGAAACGACCTTTGGAATTTCCCAAGACCAAACAATGAACTACTCGAAAAGCGTATAAAAAGATACGCCACTAGGATGAGGCCAGATGCAAAGTCTTCGAAAGAAAGGAAAAAATGAACAAAATGTTTACATTTTATGGTTTTAAAACATTTATTTATTACGTTTTTCTACATTAATAATGAATATGCCCGCCATTTTTTGCTATCGTTTGGAATAAAGTCATATAGTTTTTTTTTTTAAATAATCACGAGAAATTTGGGCCCAGGCATCACGAATAGCTTCGAGTAAAGTGTCTTTGTCTTCAAATTGTCTATCGCCTTAATACACTATACGAGATAACCATGCCCAAACATTTTCAATTATGTCCGGTGAATAGGGCGGCCATGGCAAAAGTTCCACGACTTCTGATTGAATCCAACTTGTAACAACCCTGAAAGTGTGGATGGGGGTATTGTCTTGTTGGAATATCCAAGGCAGGGGTCCGAAAATGTTTTTCACTTTTGGAAATGTATTGTGCCATAGTGGGTAATAGTTGCCCACACAATTACACCTGATCTACGGCTTTGATGTCTTGCCAAAATAAGCTCCTCCTTTCTTAGATCATGGAAATAAAAGTTGTTGCCATCGGGGCAGTCAAGGTTAAACTTTTTTTCATCCGAAAAGACAACGCGTTTCCATTCACTGCTCAAAGCGACATGTTCTCCTGCAAAATTTATTCGATGCACTTGCCCCAAAACAGGTTTCTTTTAAGTTTTCTTCTCTGCATAGTACCACTTTTTCGTATTATCTTTCGGACCGTTGCTATGCTGGCTAATACTCTGCTGTTGGCCCATATTTAGTCGGTGGTAGAGTAGAATTTGAGGCAAGACGTAGAATTAACCGCTTTTCTCATAATGTTGTTGCTTCTGAATTGCGTCCTTTTTGATTTATCCTCCTTGCAATTTCTCGGCCTGAGAATCCTAACTTAATGAAAGCATCTATTTTTCCTTTTTCTGTAGCTGTCAAAGCCTTTTTTTTTTAACTAAATAAAAACAGTTCTTTTCAACGCTTTTTTAAATATTCAACTTTTGCCATTTTCAACAAATACCAAGTCCCCAACGTTAAACTTAAAATCTCACCTGTTTTTGTCAAATATTTTTTTTTGTTGTAGTTATGTGATTTTATTGTGTTGTATAAAGCAATTTCTCTATTTTTTAATAAATCGTTCGGCGGGTTTTTTCTTTTTAGTTCCTCTGGAAGAATTCAGAATTCAAAGCCAGTAACAGTGAGTTTCGTCTCATTATATCTTTTCGAACATTCTCGTGCTTTTTTCGACCAGGCGACTTTTTTTCACTTTCATTAATCTTGCATCTTATCTTACAATATTTACCAATGTCCGGTTTGATCTTTCATTCCGGCCATGAAAACGCTGCATTTACTGCAGTGAACACAACAGGTATTTCTTTACTATCTTAACCCTTATCCTGTAGTTAAAAACAAAAACGCACATGGTATATGTGGGTCAAATTTGCCCAATGCGTTTTTTATTTAGCAATCACAACTTCCACTTATAATTTTTTTTTTCGGAATAATGTTTACAAATTAATTATAACATTTTTAACATTTTGTTGAATACTTTTTATTGTTGGAGCACTTCGGACACATGTTTTTTTTTTTAACAATTAGTGCGCTATGCAAGTGGTTGCTATACCCTTAAAATATAATATTTGCACACAGCGCGAGCGAAGGAAAGTTAGGGAGGAAGAAAAGAGAGGTACCGATATGCATTGTTCTTAAATGTTTGCAAGTTATAACGACCAGGAAATAGAGAGCTCGGCAGGACATTCCATAAGCGAGTTTTGCAGCTTAAGAACGAATCACGATATTTTAGAGTACGTCGGAAAGTATGATTGAGGATATACTGATGAGCATTCAAAGCAACACGGGTGTTACGGTTGAAGGTTTGATGGGGCGGAATGCTACTGGCGATTTCAATGGAGCACTGGTGTTAGAAAAGCGATAAAACAAAGTGAGACAGGAGACATTTCGTCGCTGTTCCAGGGTGTCAATTGGCTGAATGATATTAGTATCATTTATGAGTTTTATCGCAGGATTTTGAATCCTATCAGCAGGTGCAGAGATTTGGATTGTTGTCGATGGTTTTTTATTTACTTTGAACAACTGATCTTCCCTGAGCACTGTGTGGAAGAGAAGTTCGAAGGGAGATTTTCCTAATTGTTTCTAAAAGATCACTCGTCTGAAGTGTTTTGCTTTAATTTAATCTGGAAAGATAGATATGTATATCACTAAAGCATTATTAGCTAATATATAAAGAATGTTATAAATAATGTATGTGGCCACCTGCTTGTTCTACGCTTACATGTGTAAATAAGCTGGTGAAGGGTAACTAGCCCTGATTTTTTAGAGTTGTAATATTTTATTATTTCCGGTTTATTCTTTATTGTGATTCAAGGTGCTCATGAGAATGACTGCACTGTTTCTTTTTCAGAACATGTGGAAAAAAAGCTGTATGGTTATCATTATCAAAAAAGAAATGGGAAAATTTCCTTTCAAATCCTAAATTTGTGGCGGCAAACATCTTTTATTTTTAGGAACATTCCAGTAAGTTTCCTTTTTAGCAGTTCGATTCCTAATACGTGTGAAGTGGAGAAATTATCACAAGTAATACGATATTTCTACCCTTGAAGTCTTTTATGAGGTCGATAGCCTTGATTTGTATGCGTCTACTATTTCTATCCTCACTGGTATAAATTTGCAAAGACCAGGTAAATCTTCTTGTACCATCGCTTATAGCCGATACTTTTATTCCATACGTTTCTGGCTTAGACGAAATGTAAATATTGCTTGAAAGAACATCTCTCACGTTATGTTTCTACTTGTTCATCTCATCCCAGCTATTTCAAAAAAATTCATTATCGGAGCGAGTTTATCCCGGGCTCGTCGTTCATTCCTGTCACACTTTTTATCGAAACGTATAACTCTGGAGATATTCTGCAATCTTCGAAGATTCATTATAGCTTTGAAAAATGCCCTTCCCTTGCAGTCATTTCACAAACTTTATAAGGTTCTGAAAGTATTCCGATATAAGATTCCATCATTTCTAATCCAGGTTTCCCTAAATAAGCTTTCTCCTAAATGTGGTGAAAACAAATGAAAAGCCAATTTTATATCAGTAACACGAGAGATAGAATAATGAGTCTGTTTATGCCGGCCGCTCGAAAACTCTCTTGCTGGCCACCTAGACTATTTATAATTTCCATTCTTCGAAAGAAATTGTGTTTACAAATAACAAAGTAAAATATTACCAACAACACTAGTTGAAAAAACAAATTGGGCAATTTTGACCCACAAAGAGGGTCAGTTTTTAAATTCTTTGGAATTAATTCCAGGGTATTGGTCTGATAGGATTATGCCCATTTTATTATTCTTTGTGACATTTTTTACCAGTTTTATAAAGTCGCTAGCACTTTATGTTTTAGATGTCAAGATGTAAGCACACCTTTTAAACCCATCTATTTTACAATATATCTGGATTCTCCACATTAACCAATTGTATCTATTGACATAATATTCCTATGTGATAGAAGTGCTTATTTATTTTTCCTATAACTTCTACAATATACTGAGATTTTCTGATAATTTTCTGATACAATTTTCTCTTTTTTTCTAATTTTCCTGTGGTATATTTAGTTTCTTAATATCATCTTTTTTTTCATTTTGTAACACATGGGCTGAAAAGTCCGTGCCGTTTCTAAGAGAGGGCACCACTTGAATTAAATCCATACCATTTTCAATTAGTACCAACCTTCAAAAGATACGTGTATAAATTTGACAGCTATCGAACGATTAGTTCTCGAGATATAGCGTTGTGGGTGAAGCAACTTTTGTTATTGTGCAAAGAATGGATTCAAAGCAATTTCGTGTGTTGATTTATCATTGCTTTTTGATGGGAAAAAATGCAGCCGATGCAAAGAAATGGCCGAACGAACCATTCGCAAGTGGATTGAAAAATTTAAAAGTGGTCATACAAGCACCGAAGATGATGATGTGGACGTCCAAAAGAGGCTGTTTCAGATGAAAACATCAAAAAAGTCCACAAATGAGCTGAGGCTCTGAAGATATCAAAAGAGCGTGTTGGATATATCATACACGAATATTTGGACATGCGAAAGCTCTGTTCAAAGTGGGTGCCACGTTTGCTCACAGTCGACCAAAAACAACAACGTGTTGATGATTCAAAGGAGTGTTTAAAGCTGTCAACCGCAATAAAGCCGAATTTTTGCGTCGGTATGTGGCAATGGATGAAACTTGGCTCCATCACTTCACACCAGAGTCAAGTCGGCAGTCAGCTGAGTGGCGAGCAGGCGACGAACCTCGTCCAAAATGACCAAAAACTCAACAGTCGGCTGGCAAGGTTATGGCATCCGTATTTTGGGATGCACATGGAATAATTTTCATCGACTATCTCCAAAAGGGGCAAACTATCAGCAGCGACTATTACATTGCGTTGTTGGAGCGTTTGAAGGACGAAATCGCAGAAAAACGGCCGCATTTGAAGAAAAAGAAAGTGCTGTTTCATCAAGACAATGCACCGTGTCACAAGTCGATGAAAACGATGGCAAAATTGAATGAATTCGGCTGCGAATTACTTCCCCACCCACCGTATTATACAGATTTGGTCCCTAGCGACTATATCCTGTTCGCAGACCTCAAAAGATTGCTCGCCGGAAAGTGATTTAAGACCAATGAAGAAGTAATCACCGAAACAGAGGCCTATTTTGAGGCTAAACCGAAATCGTACTACAAAACTGGTATCGAAAGATTGAAAAATCGTTTCCATCAGTGAATCGCCCTCGAAGGCAACTAACTATATTGATAAATAAAGTTAAATTTTGCAAAGATTTTGTGTTTTACTATAAAACGGCACGGACTTTTCAGCCCATGTGTTATATTTTGGTTTTCTAGTTGGTCATTAAGAATGTCTTCTAGTTTAATGAAATTTACAATATTCAGTTGTTCATCTTTGTTTACGTGTGCTTCCAATACCGGATTTCTACTTAAACATTCAGCTTCTAGATTATATAGTATTTACCTGAAGAGTACGAGTATTTTATTTCGAAGTTGGATTGCGACAAATAATACAATCACCCAGTTCTTCATCAGTTCTCGATGGTTTATGGTCCGAAAAAATTTTCAACTTATTTCCTATTAGACCAATTTGCCAATATTTCATAGCTTCTTTTATGGCTAGGCATATAGCTTTTCTTTGGACGTTGTTTTTTTTTTTTTGAGAAATTATCTATTGGTTTTCATCTCCATCTGTTGGTGGTCGTTTCAAAATTGCACCTACTCCTAGCATCTATATAAATGTTAGTAAGTAACAATGGATCAAATATTCGTAAAACTGGTTGACTGCATAGTAATTTTTTTATCTTATCGAATTAATCTTGACACTCTTCTGTCCAAATGAGTTTTTGATTTTTCCTTAATAAATTGTGTAATGGATCTAACATTTTTTTTTATTGAAACGTTATAAGTTGTGAACATTTCATCGCACTGCAACTAGTATAAACTAACGAGCAATTTGTTTCTAATAATAAATTCAAAGTTTTTAGTTAATTAATTGTATATTTATCTGCAGAAAGTAATTGCATAACTCGTGTGGTTTACCACGTTTGAGTCTTCGGGTTTGGCCATTGGTGTCTCAACTTTGCGAAGTGTGTATTTAGAAATTGTCTCCTCTACAGGATCTAGATTAAGGTCGCGTTGTAAGTCCGTATTCCTCACATACGAGTACCATGGAGCTCTGACCATATCTCTAACGACTTTATTTTGGAATCTTTGATTTATGGTAATATTTGTTTGGGAAGTACATCGCCAAAGCTGAATACTGTATATCCATACTGGTTTTGATATCTGTTTATATACTAAAAGTTCATTATGTACTGATAGTTGCGAGTTTTTACCAATGAGCCAGTTTAGTTTTCTTAATTTGATGTTAAGCTCTTCTTTTCTCTTCTTCACATGTTCCTTCCATCTTAGCTTGTCGTCTAAAATCATTCCTAGATACTTAGCTGTATTAGGGTAAGGAACTTGAATATCTGAAATAAATATTGGTATATGATTAATTTTTTTTGCTGTCGAAATCAACATGCACAGATTTTGAGCTGTTTTTGATCCAGTTGATCCAGTTGCTTTCGTTTTTTGCAACTGAAAGTATAGATGTGTCATCAGCAAACGTAGCTATTGTGCAATTTGAAGATGTTGTTAAGTCTTTAGTAAATAAAAGGTATAATACTGGTCCTAGGATGCTCCCTTGTGGGACCCCAGCATTGATTTCTTTCAGTTGAGAATAGGAATTACTTTGTTTAATTTTAAAATATCTGTTTGAATCGTACGACTTCAGTACTTCTGTATACATTTCTTGGGAAAAAGTAATTTTAATTTTTGAAGAAGGCCTTCATGCAAAATTTTATCAAATGCCTTTGTTACGTCCAAAAGTACAGCTAAGCAAATAATTTTTCCTTCAGAGTTTACGTCGCCGGTAATTCAGTGTACCTGTCCTATTGTAGAATGTCTATGTCTGAAACTGAATAAAAGTGATAAAAAGGCTTAATCTGTTCAGAAAAACCTTTTCTAACACTTTAGACGGAATTGATAAAAGAGAGATGGGCCTGTAGGATGATGATTCGTGGGGATCATTTCCTGGCGTCTTCTACTTTCCAATGACAGGGAACATGGTTCAAGTTAAAGCACGCGTTTATTCAAATAGCCAGTTTAAACAAAGTTCTTGGTGATAACTACTGTAGGATTTCGGTGATTTTTCACGCTTCAGATGATTTTCAATAATTAGATTAATTGCATTGGTATGACAAAACGAATTTTTCTATTCGGTTGCTGTACTTCTGGTCATATTTCATCGACTTGTGTTTCATTAGATACTTAGCAAATATGTCGGACTTTTCGACATTTGTCCTAGCTCAGTTGCTCCTTGATCTTAAAGGTAGGTTCTGTTGTACGGGACTTTTTAAGTATTTGGTGGACTTCTAAAGGGAGTATTCTGTTTTCTTATCTGCTGTATACTCGCTTACAAATCGGTGAAATGATTGGATTTTGAAATCCTTCAGTTGACGTACAATCAGTTCAGTTAATCTATTGAGTTGTGACTTGTAGAGCGGATATCTCGTTTGTTGCCATTTTTTTCTAATCTTTCTTTTTTTTATTGACAAGAGAGCAGGCAGCATTTTGTATTTGTTCAGTAAAACTAAATACTTCGCTCTCTAGTTCAGTTTTTGGTAGTTACTAGTTTGTTAAATGTTAAGTTTTGATCTAACAGAGCTTTAAAATATTGCCAATCTGTATATTTGTTGGTGTTTCTCGAGAAGTGTTGTGGGGTACACACGTATCGAGAGTAATTATAGTAAAAAAAAATAAAAAAATAAAAATAAAACAAACCAAATAAAATAAACAAGTAATCAAGTATTGTGTTTGCAAGAAAAAAGCGGACAGAAGTAGTGATAGAATAGAGTGTTGTCATTGTAAAATTCGTTTCCACGGGAGTTGTGTTAATATTTTGCCCGATGATGTTGATTTTATGAAAAAGAACAAAAAATCTTGGGAATGCTCACAGTGCACGTCATTACGTAGAGGCTCTCTAACAGCACAAAATTCCCCTATACCTACCTCTTTCATTCATCAAAATGATCTTAATCAAAACATTGAATCACAAATGCATGGAAACGAATCAATTGACTTAAAACGATTATATAGTGAAATTGTCGAATTAAAAAATGTTAACTTAGACTTCTTATCTCGTTTATCCGACCTACAATCAGAAAATATCTAACTTAAAGCTAAAGTCAGTGTCTTACAAGAAAAACTACATCTTTTAGAGCAGTCGAATATTTCAAATGTCATTGAGATCGTTAATGTACCTTGTGTTAACCCTTCAAGTGCAACGCAAGTGGCAGTGGATCTCGTTCGTGATGGACTCGGTGTACAAATGTGCGAAAAAGCATTGATCATTGCTACATAAAAAAAATTAAAAACAAAAGAGGAACTTCAACGAGCGGTGATACCAATACATCGAAACCAGGAGAAGAAAAAGCCAGCAACAGCACCAACATTCTTGTCATTAAATTGACCAGCCGGCAGACGAAGGAATGCATAATTAGAGCGAAAAGCAAAGATAAGCTCACTGCGAAATTTTTTGGTGAGAGCTTTGACAACAAACGCATCTATATAAAAGATAGTTTGACTCCTCATGTACGAGAAATATTTAATGCAGCAAAAAAAGTAAAAGAGAAAAAGAAGTATGACTACATATGGGTTAGGAATAATATTATATATTTGCGTAAAAAAGAAGGGGGCTATTAAAGTTAGGTGTTTGGAGGATATCAATAATTTATAGATACTCGTATAATTTATTATTGTTTTCACTATGAACTATGTCTGTTTGATAATGCTTATTGAATTATGACTTTTGTTTGTTGAGTAATTAATTTAAAAAAAAATAATAGTAATTTTGTCAAAGGTTTCTGTGAGTCACTGCACATAAAATTATCGGACGGCAAGTATGCAGTTGCATCCTAGCAACAATTTGCACACAATAAATCACATGATAATGCAGTAAGAACTTACGATTTGTGCAACAACAAAACGCAAAGGTGTGTGTATACGGTCGTGTGCAGGATGTTGACTGTGCATGCTCGAAGTCGAACTTCTCGTTCACTTGGATTTCGACAGCAGCAGTGACCACAGCTAAGTAACTTGTAAAACACAATTTTGTACCAATTCGAATTAATTCAAATATATTTTTTGTATCTTGTTTTGAACCATATTTGTTTAATTTTTTTTTTGTGAACATTACTCATCAATGTCTCTTCGGTAGATGCAAAAAATAATCAAATCATTAACCATACTGTATTTATACACCAAAACATTCGTAGCTTTAGAACAAACTACTCGTATAGTTATTTTGTTGCTCATATCGATTCATTAAATTTGTTAGCTGATTTTATAATCTTGACTGAGATCTGGTTGTACGACGGGGAAAAATCCAATTACGAAATTCCAGGTTATGAGTTAATAGTTAATTATAATTGTAACAATTCTTATTGTGCTGGTGGATTAGCAGTTTTTGTAAAAGAAATATACAAATGTGGAAGAGTAAAATATAACTTGAGTAGCGCAGATGTTGTCAAAATTACTTGCAATATTAATAAAGAATTTTTCACAATTTTATATTTATATCGACTGTATGAAAAAGGATTGAGTTTAAATGTTTTCATGAAAGAATTGAATGAGCTTCTGCTAAGCATAAAGTCAAAGAATTTGATTGTTTTAGGAGACATAAACATTAATATCTTAAAGGAAACTAGTGATTCTGACAAATATTTGCTTTTGATGTCTTCATTTGGCTTAAAGTCACTTATCAATGAGCCAACTCGTATTACTGACAGCACACAAACCTGTATTGATCATATGTTTGTTAGATTTCAGAAAAAGAGAAAAGTTTTAAGTGAAGTTCTTGATTTAAAGATAACGGATAACATTTTATGACTTGCCTCGAAATAGAGCTTGGAAATGAGAGACAATATAAGAAATATATTCCTTTTCCTGTAAAAAAAACTATAGATTATTTCTGTTTGGTGAATGCTTTAAAGTTTGAGTGTTGGGATAAGGTATCTTCTGATAATAATCCATCATCACCTTATGATAATTTTTTTTAAAAACATTAAAAAGACACATAGGTATTTCGACTAGAATGCAACCACAGACCAACACTAAACTTAAACGACTAAAACTTTGGATTGGAAAAAATTTGTAGAAATCCATAAACGAGAAAAAATTACTTCGCAAAACAATTAAAAACAACCCGCAAAACGTAAATTTAACAAAGTAGTACAGAAGGCTTTGCCATGAAGTGAAGCTGAAAATAGCTTTAAGTAAAAACAGTTTTTATTCAGCAAAGTTTGAAAACTGTAGTGGAAATGTTAAAAGGAATGGAGAGTTGTAAACAGTATCTTAGGTAATAGCAGCAGTAGGGATAGCCCCTGTGAAATTGAGGTCGACAATGTTCTAATTCATGATCCCACAAAAATTGCAAATACCTTTAACAAGTTTTTTGACACTGTTGCAACGAAATTGCAGCCTAAGCCCTCTCCTTCCGGTTGCAATTGTAACTCATATCCGGATATTACAGATGATGGTTTTCAAACAAATAGTTTTGCTTTTCAGTCTTTTTCACCATTGGAACTCTATAAAGAGATAATAAGTTTAAATAATAAAAAATCGTGTACTTCCGATGGTATTACCAACTGTCTTGTAAAACGCATTGCTTTTTTTATTGTTGACATGTTGTGTCATATATTCAATAAGTGTGGTATCTTTCCGTCTGGTCTAAAAACGGCTGAAGTAATTCCTCTTTACAAAAATGGTTGTAGAAAATCGGTAAGTCAATACAGACCAATATCCTTGCTTCCAACCTTTTCCAAACTTTTTGAGAAAATTATGAAAAAACAAATTATGTCCTTTCTAAACAAAACTATTTCTTTTGCCACCAACAGTATGGTTTTCGAGAAGGCAGATCGACGGAAGATGCCATTTTGAAATTTTATAGTGAGCTATTATAGTTTTAACACAAAAAAAGTCCCATGGCCTTATTTATAGATATGACCAAGGCTTGACATAGTCAACCATAAAATTCTCTTGGACAAACTCTACAAAGCTGGATTTAGAAATTCTGTATTGAGTTGGTTTAGATCCTATTTATCAACTAGATTTCAAAAAGTGAAAATAAACGAAGTCTTTAGCGAGAAGTTAGAATTACAAGTTGGAGTTCCGCAGGGCTCTGTTTTGAGTCCGATTCTTTTTTTAATATATGTCAACTCAGTTTTCAAACAAAATTTTTATGGACCCGATGACATTGTTTTTTCTTACACCAATAACTCCTTATTTGAATCGGTGGCTATAGAATCCAAAGTGATTTACAGCTATTGAGACAGTGATTTGCCAAACATGAACTTATTGTTAGAGAAAAAACTAAGCTTATGCTTTTCAGCTTAAAAAATTCACCTTAGCTTGAGAGTAATATTATTTTTCATTCAGCTGGTTGCCCAAGCCTCTCAATGTTCACTCATAATTGTGGAAAAGTTAACTTTTGTGCAGATGCAACATGTTGTTTAATCTGTTTGAAAATGGATTCTGTTGAATCTTTCAAGTACCTTGGAGTTTCAATAGATAGAAATTTAAGTTGGAAAACACACGCGACTGAATTAAAAGTTTACTTGAGATGTGCAACGCGCAAAATGTTTTTATTGAAACCTCACTGTTCCAAGAAACTTTTAACTGTTATTTATTATGGAATCATAAATTCGCAGCTTCAATACGGCTTGACAAGCTGGGGTGGAGCTTACAATAATGTGATGGAACCATTACTTATAGCACAAAAACACATTGTCAGGATTATTTGTAGAAAAAGTAGAATAACAAGTAGCTGGCCATTATTTCGCGATCTAAAAATTCTGCCTTTGAAACACCTATATGTTTATAAGGTCCTAAAAGTGTTTTTCATTCGCAGTGGCTACAACACAATGTTTAGAAATTCAAATGTATATGGATTAAGAGTTAATTCTCAACAACTTTTGAAAGTTCCAGTTTCCCAAAAAACACATTTTACTAACTTTTACACTGTTTCGGCACCTACGCTATTTAATAGATTACCTTACGAAATAAGATCGCTTAGAATGCGGTATTCTTTTCTTAATAAAATAAAAATCTGGCTATTTTCATTGGATATTTCCCAAGTCAAAAATTTGTTTGTGAGCATAGTTTAAGTTCAATTGTTTCTGTTGTTTGTTAATCTTGTTTGAAATTGAATCTATTATATTGAGTCTATTTTATAAGATTATTTTATTTATTTTTTATTTTTTCCTTAATAACTTAAAAAAAAACCCCACAACATTGTTTTTTGTATATATGCGGGTCATTCGCTACTAATCTTTAATCGATTAAAGCATGAACCTTTTCTTTTCTTTATTTCTCAATTGCTTATATTGTAAGGCATCATCCTCAAAGATAAGAAAAAATAAATGAATTAATAATAAAAAATAAAAAAAAAATAAATAAAGGTGTAAATTCGAATTTGCTATAGTAACGCATTCGCTAAGAAACAAATATATTGGAGAGTGATCTCCCTCTTCGATTACAAGAAAGTTTTTCGAAACTTGTTTTTAATTAAATTTGGTATGGTAAGGGCCATTCGTCAGCTTACCGGTGGAGATAAATTCACATCCCTCATTTTGAATTGCTTTTAATAGCGCTAGATCTGAAATGATTACACATACTTGTTGTACAAGTTTTTATTTTTCCTGTGAAAGCACAATTGGAAAATTTTCATCTAAATCCTTCTTTCAGTATTGCCCTTTTAGTACTCTGTAGTCTGTTAGTACTAACGGTAGAAACTTGGTGTAGGACTTTGTTTTTAGAAGAAATACTAGCCTTTGTAATGGCGTTTAAATAAAATTGATATCTTATTTGAGTCTTTAGATATCCAATTTCTAAGCCTGATCCATTTTCATTGCCCATGCTAATTTTTGACTTTGAGGTCACTTTTCTTCAGAAAATGCCTAATTGACATAAGGTTTTACTATTTTTTTGTTATGAAAGTAACAATAATAAAAAAAAAATCATCATCAAGTTTGTATAGGAGCCCATAGATTTTATGATACTTGGAAAAACATGCAGCAGGTAAAAATAGGAACTTATGATTTTTACCAACGTTTCTAACAACAGCTGACAATTCTTAGTGGTTTTAAAAGAATTATTAATTTTCCAAATTTTTTTTAAAATTGCATAGCTATTAAAAAGTTTTAAAGTATGCTATTTTATTTGACTACCTGTCAAAATCCTCATTTCCTTACCTTGCTGCTCAAAAGTTCTCCGAAAGAGTTAAGTTTCTGGTATGAAGGCGTGTTTGGAGAAGTCACCAAAAAAAAATCGTATAAAAGATTAAAAAAATAATAATTCATCAGTTTAATTCTTTAATATAATAATATGTTACAGTTGCTTAGAAACGCTATTTGAAATGTCTGCATTTACAAACCCAGAATACGCAGACATTATTTACGTTTATGGGCTCTGCAATGGAACTTCAACTACAGCGCAACAAAGATACCACGAACTTTATCCTAAGCGAAGACTTCCTAATGAAGGAGTGTTTGGAAATACGTATCAAAGACTTCGGGAAACGGGATAAGTTTCAAATACACGACCTTACGCGAGAACTTCACAAGTAACAAAAATTTCCGCTGATGAGAAAATACTGGAAGTTGTTACAACTCATCCATCAATCAGCATCAGACGCTTCGCTTTGCAATTTAATGTTTACAGACATAAAATTTCTAATGTACTGCATGGAGAAAATCTTTATCCATACCACAATACCCTTGAATACCCTTGTGCAAGAACATCCCGATAATTTAGGAAAGAGACTTGAGTTTTTGAACTGGTTTCAGGAGTGGAGCTTGGATGATAACGAGTTTAATAGCAGAATTCTTTGGACGGACGAATCTCAATTTACAAGAGATGGGGTCACAAATTTTCACAATCTTCATATGTGGGCTGCGGATAATCCACATACAAGGAGACATAAATCATTTCAACACAAATTCATAGTCAATATGTGGGCAAGTGTAATTGGAAACAAGTTAATCGGCCCCTTCTGAATTCTGCAAACTATCTGGAGATTTTGCAAAATAATTTATAAGAACTATTGGAGGACATTCCACTGATTCAACTAGCTTCATCATATTTCCAACAAGATGGTGCTCCAACCTACTTTGGTCGTGAGCTTACGAATTGGCTAGATGTGGAGTTGGTAATCGTTAGATAGGAACAAATGGACCAGTTCACTGGCCTACAAAATCTCCTGACCCAACAGTATTCAATTTTTTTGTAAGGAGAAGAATGAAAGAATTTGTTTATTCAACCGAAATAGCAACTTTAATTGAATTCGAAGAGCGTATTCTCGAAGCGTCATCAAAAGCAAGGCAGGAGTTAGCATTATTAAACATTTGCAGTGAAGTCCAAAAACTTGGCTTTAGCATGCATACAAAACCAAGGAGGGCACTTTGAGCACTTGTTGTAACTGATTTAGTACACATATAAAATAAAAATGATTTTATTATAATGATTTATTTTTTATTATTGTTACTTTCATAAGAAAAAAATAGCAAAATGTTATGTTAATTAGGCATTTTCTGGAGGAAAGTTTGAGGTCAAGTTGAGTCAAAAATTAGCATGGGCAATGAAAATGGAACAGGCTTAGAAATTGGATATCTAAAGACTCAAAAAAGATAACAACTTTATTTAAACGCCATTAAAAAGGCTAGTATTTCTTCTAAAAACAAAGTCATACACAAAGTTTCTACCGTTAGTACTAACAAAGCAATTTCCGTTAACATGGGTTAGAGTACAACAATGTAAGCCTTTTCTTAAATCCGCTAAAAATGATGTCAACATTGGAGATAGACTCTTACTGTACTCGTAGAACGATTTTTTTCTTGGAATATGTCCAGGAATCATTTCCCAAATTATCTTTGACGAATTAGGGGACACCCTGTGTAATTAACTATATTTGGTTTGTTATTTATTTATTTATTTAAACATAACTTACACATAAAGAATGATTTCTTGTAAGTAGTGTAAGGCTTAAGAAAAATTCGAGAGAGTATTTAGAAGTAAAGTTTACATTATTATAAATCTAAGATAGAAGGAAATTAAGAATGAGTCTATTATTCATATGCTATCAGAACTCTATTGATAAATTTAAAGCTAATGTTCAGAGGGAAATTAGGATGATGAAAGGAATTTCAGGGGGGAGGTTCTAAAGGTTCGGTGATTTGCGATGCTTCTTATTTCGATTGGTAGAGAATTCCACTGACGTGTGGTATAAACAAAGAAAGTGTGTTCGGATGACGAGCAGGAGTATCTTGGTTGGATAATCACATGCGATCGCTGCGAAGCTGGAAAGTCCAATTTCCTATAGAGATAGTCTGGTTGGCCAGTTCGCATGACTTGGTGCATGCAACACCAAGCTTTGAATTTCAAGAAGTTAACAAAGATGCAGCCAAAGATTTTTATTGAGTGTTGTTATACGTGATCATAATGTCGAAGATTGTAAATATATATGGTTATGTTGTTAAATATTACATTTCAAATTCTTAACGAGTTAGAGTCAGTGTTATAATAAACTTCGCAGCAGTACAGCAGAATAGGTAGAAGAAGAGCTTTAGCCAGTAAAGTTTCAGTTTTGATAGGGAGGAAGTGTTTTGAGGCAAATAAAACGCGAATGGCAGCATAGACTGTACCAATAGTAGTGTTCATGTGGTCAGACCAGGTAAGCGTGTCATTAAAGATGATTCCAAGATTCCTTACTTTTTTAACGTAGGTGATCATTGAGTCACCTGGTTTGATGTGCGGAATTTGGTACGGTTTATGGCAGTCGATTTACATTTAGCTGGATTCAAGCTCAGATTATTACTCTGTGCCCACTGTAGAATACAATACAAATCGTCATTCATTGCTTCTGATGCCTGGGAAAGTTCAGCTGGTGGGCTACTAATAAAGACCTGTACATCATCGGCGAACATGAGGACGGTGGAGTGTCTGACCACCTGGGGGAGATCGTTAATGTAAAGTACGAAAAAAGAGGGCCTAAAATTGATCCCTGTGGTACACAACTGCACATAGGGAGAAGACCTGACGTCTTATCTCCAACAACCACACATTGATGTCTTCGTGTAAGATATGATTGAAAAAGCTTGGTTGCGGTTGAAGAGAAGCGAAACAAGCTTTTTAGTTTGGAACAGAGGATCGCGTGATTGACTGAGTCAAAAGCCTTGGAGAAGTCGAGAAGAGTAAGCAAACTTACTTCTTTCCTATCCATTGCCATGCGTATCTCATCAGCAATATTAATTAGTACTGTCTTACAGCTCCGATTAGCTCTGAACCCAGACTGAGCACCATTAAGGAGATTATTGACATCGAGAAACCTTTGTATCTGTCTTGAGATCACTTTTTCAAAAACTTTTGATAAAAAGGGTAGGATAGAAATTGGGCTAAAATCTACTGAACCGCTTCCACCCTTCGGAATTGGAATAATCTTGGATTTTTTCCAATCAACTGGGAACTCAGAGGTTGTTAAGATAGAGTTATATAGATGTTTGAGGTAAGGCAAAATAAAGGGTAAAAGCAGTTTAACGAACCTGGGGTCTATATTGTCCAAACCTATGGCATTTGATTTTACTGACAGTTATGCTGCAACAACATCAGTATCATCAAGCAAGGTAGGGCTAAACGTCCTATCAGATTCTTCAGGTGGGTCAGGAAACAAATCAGCAGGTAGATTAGAACTAGATTTGTTTAGATCCAGAAATTTTGAATTCAAAAGATTACAATCAATGTTGTTGGAGACCTTGCGGTTTTGTTTACCGATACCTAAATTTCTTAAGGTGTCCCAGACATTTTTCCTAGAACCCGTAGGGTTGAGGTGGTTTGCGTAGTATTTTTGTTTAGCCAATCTAACTTTATACACAATTTTATTCCGAAGTGTGGAGTAGATAGCATGCAGCTCAGGAATTCTACACCGCTTCCATCTAGAGTACGCTAAGTTTCTCTTGACAATCAGCTCAGTGATATCCCGATTTATCCATAAGGGAACTGTATGGGAAATGACCTTCCTACGTAATGGAACATGGGCTTCGAATAACTGCCCGATATTGCTGTTCAAAAACGATAGTTGATCATTGACTAAGGTGAGCCTATAGATTCTGCCCCAGTCAATTTCACGAACGTAACTTAATAGACGATTTTGGCTAATCGATTTAAAATCCCTATATTGAATATGTCTAACATTTACCTGTACTTCAAAATCGTAGATTAAGAAGATGAGGTCATGCTTGGAGAAGCCAGGAACAAGAAGTTGATTATAAAGTAACGCCTGTTTAGAATCGTCAACAAAAAAGACATCAAGTAAGGTGCTAGAGCTACTGGTGAAATGAGTCGGCGATGAGGAGTTGACAGGGGATAACCCTAGAGAGTTCATGGAGCCGATTATAGGTGCAGAGGTGATATTTTGCAGAAGATTACAGATAAAATCTGTGAATTCATGTTTTCTCATTATGTTACTCAATATCCTTTGGAAAATAGCTGGTTATTTTTTTAAACCGAATGGTAGACATGTCCATTGGAAGTGCACTTCTTGCATAACAAATACTGTTTTTTCCCTGTTTTCGATTTTTAAAGGTATTGACCAGAACGCAGAGTTGCTGTCTAATGTAGAGAAATACTTGCAGTTCCTTGTTTTTTCCATAAGGTCCTCAATCAGTGGAAATGGTTGGGATTGAGGGACTATGATTTTGTTTAAATCACAAAAGTTTATGCAGAATCTAGATCTTTTGTCTTCTTCCTTCGTCAATGATAGTGTTACTGGAGCAGCAAATAGACTATATGATTCCTCAATCAAGTCTCTTTTTTATCTTCTATCGTGCATCTGTAGAGTCTTTTGCAACTATGTTTATTTACTATTAAATCAGTATGTGCCTCATAATCTCTGACTGTAATAATGTCGTATTTGGTTTTGCCAAAACCGTACTATGTTTCTGAATTAAATTATCAATCTCTTTTTTTTTGTTCATATTCTAAATAGGATTTATATAGATCTTTTATATTATCATATGAAAAGCACTGTATTCCATGAAACTAATTACAAGGCTGTGCCTATTTATATTATTACGAACGCGTATAAACCTACGCGAGATCCTAACGTTTGGAGGCCACTTACATTGCAGGAGTTTGATGGCTATCTTGGAATATTGATAGCAGCTGGTACTCACCATTCCAATAATGACCATTTAGTAGATATCTGGAAGGTAACAGCCTTGCCTTTATATCGCGCTACCATGAACAGAAATATGTTTTAAGTCATAAATCGATTTATCCGATTTGATAAATACGTGACCCGAATGCATCGACTAATAGACGACAAAGTTGCCCCTATTTGAGATTTTTGAATTATAATGAATGTTAGTCTCAATAAAAGCTATAGACCATCATAAAATATAACATTCGACGAACAGCCTTATCCCTACAGAAGTAGAACACAATTCATATAACACAAGTGGATTATAAGTAAATACATCCCCTAAAAACTTTGACGATACTTTTCAAAATTAGCTAATACCAGAAGCCTAAAAAAGGAGGAAAACACTTTTTCCATCTTCTCCAAGATCAAGCATGGTCGTGGGGGGTAAACTCTTAAATACTAATATTTACTAAACTAATAGTGCTTACTTTTTCATAATTATCTAAATGTAAATTCTAATATACATATTTAAACCTGTTTATTTGCCTAACTATGAATTAACCATTTGTTCTTAACTATTTAACTAATAATTTTCTATGTGAAGGTGTTTTGGGCTTGTGATTCAAAGGCCTCCTATCCTCTGACAGGGGAAATATACACCGAAAAACTGGTTAATGGCCCATGTGAAACGCAATTGACAGAAAAGGTAGTTAAACAGATGGTTCGTCATTACGAAGGATCAGGCCGTAATATTACAATGGACAAATTTTTCACTTCTCTGATTTTCGCTGTTTATCTTCTCAGTAAAAAATTAACGTTGTTTGAACGTTACGTGCCAATAAAGCCTGCATCCCAAATGAAATGCTGAAAAATCACGTACAGTCCAGCAGTCTCTATTTGGGTTCATGGAAAATAAGACCTTCGTTTGGTACGTTCCTAAAAAAGTTGAGGCCGTTATACTTATGCCATATCGGGTGATTAAAAAAACCAACAATTATAATATATTATAACAGTAGAAGAGGCGGTGTGTATTGGACAAAAGGGTTAGTCACTGACAAATAGACAAAACGAGCTACTAAACGATGGCCCGTTGTCATTGGTTTACAATATGGTGGCCTACATTCTTTACACTGAGAACAACAAAGAAGCGTCAATGCGAAAGGATAAACGCCGGGAATTACTACAAGAGTTGGGAAAGCAGTTATGTATGTCGAATATTCAGGGAAGATCCTGCACCACCTGTAACAGTACAGATAACACTACGGAAACCCGATGTACAGCTCAAAATTCAAATATCATGCCATGCAACTTTTGTGGAAAGCTTTTGCGACAAGCATAACACAGCTATCAACAAATGTCATTCTTGCTCAAAAATTGCATAAGGAATTTTATACAGTTACACATCAATTTTCTAAATATATATTATCATACAATTCGTGATTCGCATATGACACCCTGCTTCAATCACATACGTCAAGCCGAACTGTCATCCGAGGCTGTATATATTTAGTTCAAGGCTTGCCATGGATGGATCGTTTAGCAATAGCTGGACGTGTTAAAATGTGAAAACTTACTAAAAGAATAGTGATTCTGTACTTTTTCGCAAATTACGAGCAAATTATGGTCGATATAATCCTCCATCTAAGCGTACTATGGGCAAAACTGTAAGAAAATCGAAGAGACTGGCTCTGTTACAGATGTCTTAAGGTCTATTCATCATCAAAATATAGGCTCTATAGGAAATATGGCTCTTGTTAGTGAAAGTGTTGAAGAAGATCCAAATCTATAGATTTCACGGCGAGCTCGGCTTTTTGGTTTATCTTACGGCACATTATGGCGTATTTTGTGTTTGGATTTGCATCTACACCATTATGAAGTTCAACTCACTCAAGAATTGAAGCCAGCTGACCACGGAATGCGTAGAACATACCCCGATTGGGTCCTCGATCATCAGCGATTGGGTGACCAATTTCAACACATTTTCTTCAGCGAAGAGGCTCATTTTTCACTCGGTGGATACGTTAGCAAACAAAATTGTGGCATACATGGAAGTGAAAATCCACAAGTAATTGCCGAAAGACCATTGCATCCACAAACTCTTGACCTCACTAAGGCTCGTTTCTTATCCGGTTCCATTCGGTTTAGGGGTGGCCGTGGTGTAGTGGTAGTAGCAAACGCTTCTCACTCGGAGGGTCCAGGTTCGAATCCTGCCCATGGCAAAATCAGTTTTTCATTGTATAATTGGAACTCAGACAAAAAAATTCTGCGTGTGAAGGCATAACACTGACACGTAGATATTTGGCTGTTATAAGAGTTTCAAGCAATGAAAAAAATACTGGGAATTATATCTCGAATCACTCTGAGTGAAGAAAAACTCTCCGTCCTATTCGGACTCCCACCCCTGGAGAGCAAACATAGAAACCAAACACACCTGAGTTTCAAACCACTACAAAAACAATTTTCCTTTCTCCTCCTTCTATCTTTCCGCCCGCGCCCTGGCCACAGTAAAAGGGTATCAACCCCTTAGGCGCGCGTAAATTATAAAAAAAAAAAAAAAAAAAAAAAAAAAAGTCACTGGGTGTGCAATTTGGTCTGGTGGTGTCATTGGTCCATACTTCTTCGAAAATGAGAAAGGTGTAACTGTCGCAGTCAATTCTGATCGCTATAGCCAAATGTTAATCCAATTTTTTTGGCCTCAAATCAAAGACATGGATGTGGAAGACATGTGGTTTCAACACGACGTTTGCACATCTCACACAACAGAACTCGTTTTGTTTTCATTGCGAGGAAGATTCACTGGACGAGTTATTTCTCGTTTTAGTGACGTGAACTGGCCACCAAAATCGAAGATCGTGTGATTTGTCGAGATTGGATTTAATTTTGTGAAGCTATGCAAAAGATTGTGTTTATGCATACAATTCACTAACTCCTGACGATTTGAAAACGAATATTCGTCAAGATATGGCCGAATATTTGAACGATATGTGTCGAAAATTCATCGAAAATTACCTTCTCAGAATCCATTCATAATGGCAAGATCCAAACAATATGTTGAAATAAAAAATTTATCGAAATCTAAAACATAAATGTGTTTTATTTAAATTTACTTTCGACACCACAAAATGGATGACCGTGTGTTATAGCTTTTGAATTGAGTTGAATTTACTCTTGACTCGGGTACATAGACAACACGGTTAGTGATGCAACAGTGATAATGCATTCCAAGTCCCATTATCAATAAGAAGATCATTTCTTATACTCGCATACTCGTATCCATATGATGTCCTAGCTGATATTGTCTTCAAACTGCCGCTACTTCTCTGTGTATCTTTACATGAATAACTTGGTATTTTTACGTTATTGTTCCAAATATTTTGAAGCTAACTAATATTCCAGTGTATGTAGCTGAAGTTTTAAATCATACAGCAGTCTTAGCTTTCCATTGATTACGGATCACATTAGGAAACCGATGGCTTAAAAATGAGAAAATCAACTGGTTTTGCCATGTTACGCAAAAGTTGTCGGAAAATCCGCTCCAAAACACAGCAGATTGTTAAATCTTAGCCAAAAATGTAAAATGGGCAAAAAGAGCAACTCAATTATATAAACATCGGCAAACTCTTGACCTCACTAAGGCTCGTTTCTTATCCGGTTCCATTCGGTTTTAGTTAGACTCTTCACACACACACGGTTTATATCAGGTTTGTATTCGGAAAAGGTATTCAATATAAAAACTAGTCGCCCACTATTCACAATGGAGAGAAGTCGCATTATTGCAATGATGTTACTCTACAGAAGAATTAAAAAACGAAAAAGGAGTACTCAGTACTCGAATTCATTGGGAGCATCCTATCGTAGCTTTGGTTGCACTTTTACGAATTTGCATTACATATTCTGGTCGGGATTTCGACAATCAGCAAGATCGTCAAAATTTGAGACAAATGTCAACTTCTCAAATTGCGTCGGAGCCGTTGACGGTAAACACATAAGAATAGTTCATCCTCTCAACTCGATGCACATCAACTACAAGTGATATTAATCCATAGTTCTAACGGCTGTAGCTGATGCAAAGTACTGATTTGTTTACGCTAACGTTGGAGCTTATGGAATGTTTTTCATAACTGTCAATTTTGGAGATCTATAGTAAGCAACACAATGAATTTACCTGAATATACGAGCCTTCCAGTCTCGGTGGCCCCTAAAATACCATATAACTTTTTAGGAGATGCTTTTGCACAAGCATCTTCTTAAACCTTACGATGGAAATAGTTTGACAGTCGAAAAAAAGTATAGAGCTCTCAGGTATGTGGAATGTATTTTTGGAATACTATCTAACAAATGGAGAATTTTTTCATCGCGCAATTAATTAATCTTGATAAGTCAAAGCATAAACCGAAACCAAACCAAGAATGTGTGAACGACGCGATTACTTTGTGTTCCATTGACACGAATTTAAACCTTTTTGAAACCGCATGAAACCGAATATACGAATATACTTATAGGAAACAAGAGACCGAAAACAAAACGAATACTGACCGAAACGAATGGAACCTGATAAGTGTGAAACTTATCTAAGGATGTGATCCAAAACAGAGAGAAAATTTAGTGAATCCAACAAGCGGCGCAGTAGCAATGCAAATATGGGGTGTTTTTTCTAGGATGTAGAATTTCTGTTAAAAATAAAACACAGAAAAGTAAAAAAATTACCAATATTTTGGCTTCATTAGCCCGAAAATTTTATGGCATCTAGTGTTTGAAAACAATCTCGGGGATATGGCCATCGCTACTGCGTCTCAGGAAGACCATCCTATTTGTCCAATTTTGCAGAATTTTGTCTAGAAAAGCCGGCTTTATTTCGGCAATAAGAATATTGGCTTCTAGAGCATCAACTGCACCTGGTTTATTAGCACACACCAGTGACTTGACATTCAACCACAAAAGTAGTCCGAAGAAGTCACATAACCTTGAAATAATTCGCTCACCAAATGATTGTCGCAATAAAGTGATAGTTTGACCCGCTGCTGTTTGGCATGTTGCGCCATCTTGCTGAAACTATTTCTCTCTTATTTGACTTAGCTCTATTTTCAAATTAAAAATAAAAATAGGCCAATTATGCCTCAGACATGCAAACCACACCAAACAGGGACTTTTTCGGGATATAATGGGGTCTCGAGGATCTTGTGAGGATTGTGCTTTAACATGCCCATTAAGCCAGAAATGATAAAAGATGACTTGACTGTAAAAATTCGGTTAAACTTCCAGTTGAATATTCAGCCCGTTTACCGAACGTACGACGAAAACGATGACTTCAATTGCTGCACCAGGCAGAGACCGAGTTACTAGGAATGGAGTTAAATCGATAAATTTGGGTCCTTGGTCTCCTCTACAGGGGCGATGGCTTCTTCAGTACGCATAGTATGAGCTCGTGTTGGAATCCATAAGAGTAGACGTAGACATAACGTGGTATTGCGTATAAGCTACTCGTACTTAAATGGACAATTATGAACACTGTGAATTGGGCGTAGTGCACTATAAGTTTGGCGCACAGAACGCGAATTTTATTAGTTTGTGTTAAAATGTGTGCTTTTCTTCCTGCTGTTTATTAATAAATAATTTTCATTTCATCCTTTTTTTGACAGGTCGCACATGGCTACTACAATTTTTATACATAAGTAACCTGAATTGTCAAATTCTATTAATGTTATGTTTCATTCTTCTCTCAAATAAAAGTTTTAACACCTAATAGTTTGGATTAAGAAGAAAGAAAGGACGTCGGACATATAACTGATCATAAGTATTTTCATTTCCATAGAAATCGCTCCTTTTCTGAACTTTTTTTGATGGATATAAAGTTAAAACTATTTCAGAATGTAATGTATAGTCAGATTATTATCAAAATGGATGTACTGCAATTTAAAAAAAATTAAAATCATTGGCTAAGTGAATTTCCCTCTAGTTCAGCCTAACAACTTTGATGAGATAATTTTCTTACAAAAGAGATTTTAGGGCAAGTTGTCGGATTAGTTTTTGATTAAAAAGTTCAGAGTGAGAATGCTTATTTCTCTATATCAAACGATGAAAAAGAAAACTCCACAATAATTAGTGTTTCTAACTCGGATACCCCTTAATTAGCTCATAACAATTCTAAACAAATGTCCTAAAAACAATTGAAAACTCTATTCAAATCGATAGAGCGGTACTCGAGATTTGCGCGAATAACCATACATCACAAAAGTCTTCAATTTGATCTGAAAACTCACGAATATCTACAGTTGAGACAGGTTAAAGATCCGACCCCGATAGGTTCAACGACTTCATTATTCAAAGTTGGGATAATACATACAACTCACAGGGATGGAAGATATTTATATTCGTATGCTACAAATGCATTAGAATATCTTTCTACCCACAAACTTAACAACAAGTGCAAATAAAATTTACCTACCTCGAGACTATGAGTTAAAGAATCCTTTCTGCAATCGTAATTAACCGGGTTTTCGTTCGCGTAGATTTTATTAATCCCCCGTGAGAATGTATCTCACCCTCTTGAATTCACTAACACAACCCCCTGCACTGTGGTGTAGTGTGTTAGAATTGAGTTGAGTCCTTGTTTTTAGTATGCGATGCGGCGTGTCATTCTATTTGTTCCTCGATGTATTGTTGATAGTTAGATAGGGAGCTTGAAAAGGCTTATTAGATAATCTGTAGCGCATATACACTCATCTACACATGCATATGTATGCGTATATAAAGACCATCACCTCGATAGGAATACAAAAGGAGAGTAATGTATTGAGGAGGAGACTAAAAGGAAATGATTTATCGTGTTGCCAGCCGCATAAAATTTCACTTTTCACTATGTTTGGACGTTCACGTACGAAGTTACCTTAGAACGATTGGATAGCGCCCGCTTAGATATACATTTGTTGCACTTATTTTTTAACCACTAACATCGGCACATATTGCACATTTCCTCCTGTCGTTGTACATATCCTTTTTGCCCAGACAAAAGAGGTAAAATAGAACGGAGGAGGCAGATAGAAAAAAAAAGACACCAAAAGGGATCAAAATTTATTCCGAAATATGGTAGATTGCACACGTATCCTAGAACTTCTTTAGATGTTGGTAGCTCCACATTTTACATTCACAAAGCCACGAATAAAGTAGGTAATGCCACCAGTAGGGTAACCTGAATATGCACAAACACACACTTCTTGGGTAGTTGGGTTGAGATACGAGTATGCTGCACTTGGATTTCCAAAGCAAAAGAAAAAAATTATGCAAAAAATTAAAGAAAAAAAAATTCCTTTTTCCTCTGTTCGGTATTAAATGGCACCAAACACACAAAGGACACACGTCGTTTTCATGTTATTTTCTCTCTCTCTCTATTTGGGGATACGTATGTATTTTTGTTGTACGTTTTTTCTTTTTTTTATTTATTTATTTATTTATTTATCTTTTAGTTGGCAGTGAAACACAGATTGTGTATCCTTTTTGGCCCAAAGCGAAGCTACACAGCAAAGGAACGGGGCGCTGTGTGAGTTTCGGGGGTGTCAGGTTGAGCTGCTTTGTGAAGCTGATGATATCCTTTTTTGTGATTTAATTCTTCTTTTTTTTGTTTCTTTTTCAAGTGTACGAGGAGTATATCTTAACGTATCCTTTTTGACATTTATTTGACACACATTTAAACGGCACACAGAGCGCGTAGAATGGAGATTTCAAATTGATGACTCTTTTGGGGGCTCGGGGTTTGATTTGTAGATACGAGAGAGAGAGAGTACCTCGATACAAATTAACGCGACCGGCAATATTGTGTAGGACCTTCGTTTGAATCGATCCTTTATACACTGTGTAGCACTGAGTAACACTTTACAACCACCCTATGGTGCGGGTGTAATAAACTTTCTATAACTCGAATTACGACTCACTTTTCACTTTATTGTGCAATGCAGGACATTCCTTGGAACTTCTATCGACGATGTCCTTTGCATCTGCGGATTTCCCCTTCCTTTTTATTTTTTTTAAATTTTTCGATGCCTGGAGACAGCCTAAATTTAATCGTTGGTCTGTGGAATCTTTAATTTATAGTAATTTTTTTTTATCCTTTAGGGGCGGCCAGGCCAAAAATACACACAAAAAGAGAATCACATCAAAGCAAGGACAAAAACCAGATCCTTGTTTATTCCTTCTTCTCTAGTAGAGAGCAGCATGAACAGAGATTACCAAAAACAAAACAAAAAAAAAAAAACAAAAAAAAAACGAAAAACCGAAAAAAAATCGTGACGACGGATTTAATCGACGACAAGACATTCATGCTAAACGAAACGTTACCGAAGACTAAGGAGGAAACCCGTAGTAACCCTGTGGAAAAAAAATCGTTACACATGAAAATCGGGAATGTGGATTTTCCAGAAAGAGATACTCGTAGTAGCACACCACTAGAGAGCGCATGAATTTTCCAATGATAAATTTCTGTAGAGCAAAGATTTTCCATTTGCAGACCAATAGAAAAGTGGTCGACTTCAGAGAGGAAGAGCGAGATAAAGCTTTCGATTTGAGGTCGTTCTGGTGGTGGGTTTTTGTGGGTGGTGCGGAAAGGGTGTGGAAATTCTCGTTTGTTGTTTACAGTCCACTGGGAGTGGAACCTGATCTACATCCTATTAACCAGCTTCAGTGGGTGATGATGAAATTGGGGTCACCATCTCTTCTTTTGACAGGATTCTTGTAATTTTGTTTTTTTTCGCCTTTTTTTCGTTTTGGGTTAGCATAGCTGCCTCTCTTTAACTGATTTTGGTTTTGCGTTGGACTGGTATACTTTTTTTTCTTTTATTATTCCCTTTTTGTGTTCCTTTTTTTTGTTCTGTGCTCATTTTTCCTGCTGTGTCCGATTCGTATCACTACTCTCTATTTTTTTTGCTGGTCTTTTTCTGTTGGTTAGGGGGAGGCTGGGGGTAGCTTTGGATTGTCTTTAATTAATCCATTTTTGTATTGTACCAGTGTAAGTTCGGCGACGTGGAAAGGGTTGAATACGGTTTGGTGTGCGGATGCGAAAATGGGCATTGCCAGATTGAAATTCTTGAAGTTTGGGGTTACAGTCGGTTTATCTAACGCACGAGGGGTTTTGATATTTGGTTACGTATATTCAGTATTGGAGGACGAGCCCTAGGCATTGTTAAGTTAGATAGGAGAGAAGCGCTCTTAGAAGAATTCAGTCAACAGGTATATCGTAGAATGAAGCTTATTTTTATCTTTTTTTGAAATTGGAGAGTTAGCCACAGCAAAAAGCGTCTTCTTCAGATCCGAGCGAAACGCGTCGATTTGCCATGCTTCAAAGACAGGTAATAACTGTGAATAGTCGCTCCTCAATACTTATAGCTATCAACAGAACTCGTTTAAATGCAGTGCCCGCATAATAATCGTTTTCGATGTGTTCAAAATGATACGTTATATCGAGACCACTTAACGGTTTTGTTGAACTATGCTTGCATTATTTGCAACGCAGTCTCCAGATTTACATAATTGACGATTATGGCCAGATCATACCAATGGCCTCGCCGTGCTGAAAGCATCGGTTCCCACTAGATCACCGAAATTAAGCAGTTTTAGGCCCGGTAAATATTTAGATGATTCACCGCACGGGAACTCAGTACCAATCCCGCATGACATTCGGAACAGTTTCGTGTCTCATTGCTACCGAAATATATGTTGCGAATAACACTATGGCGAGATCATCAGCGAATGCAAGTTGAATTTTGTCAGTAAGCACACGAGGAAGAAATAAGAACGGTCCCAGTCTGCTTCCTTGTGGTACCCCAGGAGGTGATGCTGTGCCATGTGTACGTTGCCCATTCTTTAACATCCACAAAGGACTCTGATTCCCAGACTGATCAAAAACTATCAACCACATTGATCACATTGCTACATTGTAGTACTCTGGGTACTCTCTTGTTGTAGGCAAGGTGCAAATGTGATATCCTGGACGAAAGGAAGTTGAAGAAATATTACGAAAAAACTTGACATCAAACGACGCCAATCACATGAGCTGCCAGTACAAATGCGGAAGACCAGCGGTGGCATTGCCAGTAAGCCAATGGAAGCGATACAACTAATGGGCTTAGCTTCGTCTGACTACCAAAACGAAATCGACTGTTGTCAATCGGTAAGAGAATGCAGCGATAGAAGCTGCTTACAAGGCAGCGCTGCAAAGAAGCACTAGAGCTGTTTACGAGGGCTATAATATGTTTAATAGCTCTACATACTGGGTGACCAGACAGCAATGATAGTTTTTGCCAATTGTTGTCATGACATACAGATCTTTTAAATATTCAGTAAGGTTTACCATTTTTATCGTTTATCGTTTAAAAATTTATCGAAATTCCAGCTCAGTTGTAACTACGCAACATGCATTTCATCGTGAGGTCGGTCGTCATCATGGCTTCAGTGTGCAGGCAATTCGTCGCACGGTGGAAAAGTTTGAACGTGAGTATACTATTTCGGATCTTAAGTCACCAACTAGACAGAGATTGGTACGAAATGAAGAAAACATATCCGCCGTGGTGGCCAGTATCGAAGAAGACCCAGAAATGTCGATTCAACGTGAACAGCTGAACTGGGAATCGCCAGAGAGTCAACCCAGCTTATTTTGCAGTTGGATTTAGGCACACATTCTTATAAGATTGTACTGACACAGGAATTGAAGCCAGACGACCATAGACAACGCCGTGAGTTTGCTAATTGGACGCTGAAAATGTGTATTTTGGCCAAAAAATCGTCTTCTCGGACGAGGCCCATTTTTGTCTCAGCGGCTATGTCAATAAGCAAAATTGTCGTTATTGGAGCGAACACAATGCACAAGTGTTTGGCCAAGCATCAATTCATCCACAAAAATTGACTATTTGGTGCTGTTTATGGCTTGGCGGCATCATCGGACCTTATTTTTTTAGAAATGAGGAAGGAGACACCGTTACCGTCAATGGTCTCAGGTATAGAGCAATGTTAACCGACTTTCTGAGGTCAGAGCTCGACAACATTGATATATCCGAGCTGTGGTTCAAACAAGGTGGCGCTAGATGTCATACAAGCGACGTAACGCTCGAAGTTGTGAAGGAGAAATTTGGCGACCAGGTCATGGCGAGCGTTCATCAATTTGCCGCCGCGATCATGCGATTTGACACCACTCGATTATTTTCTCTAGGCTACGTCTACGCTAACAAGCCAAGAACTTTGGACGAGCTCGAGGCCAACATTCGACATACTATTGCGACCGAATCATCAAAAATTGGACCGACCGCTTGAAGCACTGCTAGCGAAGCCGAGGCGGTCCTTCAAAAATAAAGGTACAAAGCAAAGAAACGTTCGATCAAAGCCATGGATGTTCCAAAATTCTACCAAAATGTGAAAAGAACTTACCAAGGACATAGAAACATGCAGAAGACTAAGATGGGAACCTGATAGTAGAGTTACATTCGAGGTTTGAAGATTAATTCTGCGAACTGTTTAACTGACAATACGACCTAACTTCCGCTACTGGGTAGGAAAAATCTGTCACCGTCGACGATGATTGTCAATAACTTCGTCCACTCGACGGGGGAAGGTCGGGATAGCGAATTCTAAGCTAAGAACCAATAAGATTGTTCAAGTGTAGATGGATTGGATATGTTCAATTATGAAAATCAGGGGGAGCATACACCAACTAATGTGTATGCCTGGTGAATGAATTATCAACAACTTTTTTTACCCAATAATCAATCATCATTCTCCCTAAAATCACGCACAAGATGTTATCTACTCACGTAGTATGAATGCTGGGAATCCTATACCAACAACCATCATCGACCAGATATTGACTTTACGGCAGATTCTGAAAGATAAAAAAACCGGAAACTTCGATACCCATCATCTGTTTACTGATTTTATGGCCACAAATATGACAGCGTTTAGAAGACGAACTATATAGGGCCATGTCAAATATTGACAATATCATGCCATTTCTTCAATATTAAGTTTGGAAAAATGTCGTCGCTCAACATCAGATGAACAATACTGAAAGGATATTGCAAACGGTGACGACATTGACACCATGTGAAGAGATGAACGAGCTCTGAATCGCGGCGAAGATGGGTTCATCGTAAAGTATGTGCAGCTTACATGAAAATGCACCCAATACGGCAGTTCGCACAGCACGCCACAACAGGAAATCAAGACTCCGAGTTGGTAAAATGGGTTCGACGTAAATTCAAACAGCTTCTTTAGCGAAGAAATTAAGTAAGGAATCATTCTTGACAATGATGAAAGCAGAAAAAAGATCCTGACTATCCCAGCCTTATTACAGTATGTGGTTGAAGCATGAAGTTAATATAAAGCAGAAGAAAATGCCCGAAGAGAAAAGTTTTTCCGGTGTCTTTCAGTCACGTCTGTGAAGAAGATATTGTAGCAAACCACTTTCATGACGCGTAACTTTGATACCAGGGGAACGGCTTTAGCATTATTACAGGGTGGAGCCACCGTTTGCTTTCTTAGAATCTCTCGACAGTAGCAAGCAAACTCGTTTCTCAGTCCAAAACACACACACAAACCATAGGTGGCTTTCTTATCAGACCTCCTATAGTAACTGATGTTTTATCCTGATGACAACCCTGAGAAGTCTGTGCAGCATAGATCTTCATAGCTTACAGTGTTTTCACTTCGGCTATTAATTTTCAAAGCGCCACTCTTGTGCTCGGTACGTTGTCTTGCTCATTGCTGAAGTGAATTAGCGCAGTTTGATTCTATAACCAATCTATATTTAAGCGTGAAGAGCTGTATCAGGAAGGCCTGTCCACCACCTTTTCTCCACATTTCATTTTCCTTATTACCGGCTGGATGCAGGCACTCATAATCCTAAATGCGTTCTTCCAAACTTAATATCGCGTGGACAATGTGTTCCATCGTGAGTACCAGACCGAGGCTCTCCTCTAGCATCTGTGGCTGTTGACACCTTACGCAACCAAAGAACAGGAGGACAATATTCGCATGTTGAACCGAGGTAAGACAAATCTTGGCGCCGTACACGAATATAGTGTTGTCCGATTGCCAAGTATCAAGTAATCTTCTGTTGGCTTCTCGCTGGATACCAATATTGAGCATCAGCCGAGAAAAGTAGCTGCAACTTTGATGGCTTTATCAGCCGCCCTCCGAATGTACTGCAGAAAGGTGAGTCGGAAGTAAACAAGTAAACCTTGACTCCGAGGTGAGGAATTACCTGCCTCTCGTGGAAGTCCCCCTCCACATTATCCTATTGCTTTATTTACAAAAGTCTCACACTGGACAGCAATTCGACCTTTAACGAGTTTGATGCTCTGTCTGAATCCATTCAAAGAATTGTATCCCTGTATCCTCATATTGAAATCATCATTACGAGCGATATAAATATACAAAATTCTTGGTGGTTTCGACATTCTGTACAAACAATACGTTGAGATCTACGCTGTGGAAAACAACTTAACCCAGTCGGTAAGTGAGCCCACGCGACTACCTGACATTGATAGTCATACCGCCAACACCCTCAACTTATTTTTAATTCCTCACTTTCATAAGTACAAGGTTGACGGAATAGCACCGTCTAGTTTCATCAGACTATCGTTCACCTAAGCTAATTTCTCGTACGCCGACCACACAGTTAGAGAAAAGATTGCTAAAAGAACCGTATGGCAACACGAGAAAACCAATTGGAGCAATTTTAACAGATTTTTTAGGAATATCAACTGGTCGTTATGTTTACTCTATAACGACGTAGATGCCGCTCCTGATATGATCGAGGAAGGGGCATGGCACGACTCGAACTGTAAAGAGGCTGTAAGGGTTAGAGAAAATGACCGAGGAAAACCGAAAAAAGATTAAACGACTGAATGATGACTGAAACGTCTTCCTTAAGCCTGTGAAATTCCAATACGACGAAAAACTGAGGCAAAAAATACTGCAATGTCCCAAAGGTAGTAAAAGTTTTTGGTCGTCCGTCAAAAACATTAAAAATTCTGCTTCATCCTCCATCCCAACGCTCATTTGTAATGACATTCCAGCTGTCAGCTCTTTCGACAAGGCCAATCTGCTTGCTGCACACTTTACAGCCACCACAATACTTCCAGATTGCGCTTTGTCCCCGCCTACACTTGAGTGCGTCGAATCTTCAATGGAACGAATCCACTTTCGCACACGTGTGATCTTATTATTAACAAATCCGCTGGTCCAGATGGTATACTCGTATCTCTCTTTCTGAAGAGGTGTTCTTGCTCCTTAGTAAAACCGCTGCGTAAGCTTTTTCATCAATCCTACTCTTTAGGAGCAGATGGAAAACAGAATTTGTCCAGCCCATCCCTAAAAATGCCGAATCTTCTTCTCACTCCTCCTGTAGACCCAATGCACTTACGTGCCTTCTTTCCAAGGTCATGAAAAGGCTGATATCCATCATGAGCCATCAGCTCATGAAATACCTCGAAACACGAGAACTTCTCAATGACCGGCAGTACGGTTTTTATACGAGTAGCAACAGAACCACTAGGGATTTGATGGCATGTTTCACAAAAAAGTGGAACAAAAACGTACACCAATCTCGCAAAAGCGAGATAGTTGCACTTGGTATTTCTAAGGCATTGAACAGAGTTTGGCATCAGGATCTTTGTCGAAAATGCGTACATTTGGGATCGACGACTCTCTCCTTCAATGGATTAGAAATTACCTTTCAGAACGTTAAATTCGGGTTGGGTTCGATGGTTTCAAGTCTGGTATTCACAAAATAAATGCTGGTGTGCCCCAGGGCTCCGTTCTGTCTCCGACACCGTTTTTTATTTTCATCAACGATTTCTTCTCTGCTTCTTCGGATCCAATATATTCCTTTGCTAATTGCAGTACTCTCTGCTTTTCATATTCGTTCCTCGACTCACGTCCTTGCTCTTCGGCTGTAGAAGAACGGCAGCGTATGCTAAGCTCATTAAATTCCAATATAAATAGAATTACTAAATGAGGAACCACCAATAGAGTAAAATCTAATGCTTTCAAAACACAGTCCTGTCTGCTATGATTAAAATGATATTTAAATATACAGCACCATTTAAACCTAAAAACCTACCCTTCTTGGTATGTGTGTCAGTGACAAGCTCGTTAGAATGACCACATTTTGATGTCGTCAAAAATATTGCACCCCCTCTGATTTGGCCGCAGTATATAAGGCGCTTATCAGCCCAAAATTGGATTACAATGCCCACATCTGGTCAGGTGCCCCTAAGACCTCTTTGTAGTTGATAGATAGGATCCAAGACCGTGTGATAAAACTCATAGACGATGCCAATATTACACAGTCATTCGATACCCTCGAACACCGGCGTAACGTCTCCTGTCTCACCTTTTTTTATCGCTATTTTCACCATCAGTGCTCCATTGAAATTGTGATAAGTATTCTGAATCTTCAAGCCTTTAACCGTAACACCCGTTTCGCTATGAATGCTCATCAGTTTGCCCTCAAGCTCAGTTTTGGACGTACACTGAAATATCGTGATTCATTATGGAATGCCCGGCCGAGCTCTATATTTCCTAGTCATTATAACGTGCATACATTTAATCTTCGATATATCTCTTTTTCCCCAACTTAACTTCCCTTAGACAACACTATATGCAAGCACCGTAATAGTACCAAAATCCCTTGAGCGCGCACAAATTGTAAAGAAAAAGAAGGAAAATACATACATAGTATTGGGCATAGATCACGGAGTGATGCATATTTTCATCGCTTCAAAAAACCTGAGCATTCCGCAGCGTTTATGGCGACGTAAAATATTCGTTTCATAGTAGATGGTCATCAACATACACTATGTTTTGGACACCTAGAATTCCACTTAGTTAATAGCGTCCCAATTAATATTGAAACCGGAACGAATATAGGAAGCAGATGCATCTGTCATCAGCACAAAAATATACTGGATTAGAGGCAGCAATTAAGAGACCATTAACAAAAAGTTAACAACAACCTCGGAGACGGAATGTTACCTTGGGGCACACCAGCATTTATTTTGAATTAATCGTCCTGAAAGATATTTATAATCCATTTAAGAAGAAATTCATCAACCCCAAAGCACGAGTTTTCGACAAAAGAGCCTGATACCAAACTTTGTGAAATGCTTTTGAACTGTTTGCAACTATATGTTCTCACCAGATTTGTGTAGATTTCGGTTATATTTTTCGTAGAAGCATGCCATCATATTCCCGGTAGACCTGTTGCTCCAGCCACAACATCTATGAGAAGTTTTCGTGGTGCAATATATTTAATGAGCTGACAATTTATCAGAGTTTCGCTGACCTTGGAAGGAAGGAATGTTCGTGTGGATCTGTGCAGGAAGTAAGAAAAAACAATTAGCTTCTTAAGGACGTCCTGGACAAATGGTGTTTTTATTTTTTTTTTGGTAAACATCCCAAGGACTAGGATTGATTGTAGAGATTAGGGATTGGAAGGATACCTTTTCAAAAGAAAGCGAAATATACTATCTGAACCAGCGGACTTATTTATATTGAGATTTTTAAGAACCCTTCATACTACACGAGCATTGCCCCACTGAATATTTGAAGCACTCAACCGCAGGCAGGACAATAACAAAAAGGATTTTCAACGAATCTGACAGCGTAAGTGTCACATCAAATGAGCGATAAAATGGAACATGGGGCAGAATTCCTTATGTTTTGGTTAGATGACCTACTGTACCTTTGCAACAATGTATAATTTTTTGCTTTTTACGTTGACAGATCTCAAGTACGAATAGTTGCGGACCCAATCTGAAAGCTATCTCCTCATCTAAACAGCAAATTTATTGTGAAGTTATTAAAAGTGTGTGGCGGGTGGATATCACCTTTTTTTGTCATCCAAGTAGGCGCCTCTTGGTAATGTCTTCTTGTCTCAGACGAAGGTGATCCATTAAGAAAGTGGTGGGAGACAACCTTAAATCCGATTTGTAAATCCAAGGTGTCGAGCTATTCAGGCAATTTCCTGAAATGGACTAAATAATCGCGCACATGTTCAGGTGGCAAATAAAGGAGGCAAATCAAGAAACGGGGGAAAGGTATGCGGCGCAAGATCTCATGACCAGCCAGAGGGAAAACAAAAGAGTGGGGTGCAGAGGAGTTTTAATAGTATTTTAAATCTGGAGCTTGAATGTTCACTTCTACGAACCGAACTGGAACAGCTCGTAGTGCTAATAAAGCGAGTGTTGGGTCTTTCGAAGATGCTCTTAATGCCATATCGCATTTTAACGACGAGAGTGACGAGAGTGCAAGGTGTGACGAATTCGAAACGAGATACTGTTTGCTAAGCGGTTGTCAACGGGGATGGCAAAGAGGGCTATAAGAACCAAACCAACGATAACAAAATGTGTAAACTTAAAGCAACTACTTTTTGATGAATTTTGGGGCACAAAGGATTAGCATCCAAAAAACAGTCGAAGGGAAAAAGTGCAGCAGAGTATTTATTTGCTTTGCGGAAACTAGGTACGAGAGGTGGTGTCGATGAAAAATCTATAATGCAATATGTTATAGAGGGCATTGACGATGTGCCTACAAACAAGACGATGTTATATCGTGCACAGTCGATGAGTGAGTTCAGGGGTAATCTGCTGGAATATGAAAGTTTCCGAAATTCATTACGTCAGCACTCGTCCAATACCAATTTAAATAAACAGGCTTCCAAACCAACGACAAAAGACATAACCATTACCGGAAAAATTCGATGTTTTAACTGTGGGCTGACAGGTCACAAGAGTAAGATATGCGAATTCAAGTCCAGAGGTCCAAAGTGCTTTAACTGTGAAAACTTTGGTCATCTGTCATCTAGTTTTCCCCAGCGAAAGAACATTAAGAAGGCTGTTAATGTCGTAGACATGGACGTTAATAAGAGGGAAGTTAAGGTAAACACAGTGATGGGGTCGAGAGAGTGTTTCCAAATTGGTTCCCCTTCATTGGAAAAGACGGACAAGTTTTTCGAGGATTATTCGAAGATTCCATACGAGTATTTCCATGTTCTTTTGGAAATAGATAACATTGCTCGACGAACAAAGATTTATGTAGTCTCCTCAAAGTCGTTAATGCATGCCCTGCTAGTGGGGAACGATATTTTAAAAGGAACCCGAATTACTCTTGGTGAAAATGGCGTTCACATCGAACAATTGGATACAAGCTATGAGAAGGAAGAGCTATGTGTAGGTAACCCGTTATACAAGGGCGAAATTCGTACAAACCTGCAAGGTCGAAGTCAACTAATGTTGAAATGAAAATTATTTTAAAAAGTGAAGTCCCAGTTGCACAACGCCCAAGAAGACTAGCTCCCTTGTTCAAATGCAAGTAAGGGAATGGATAGAAAAAAAAAAATTGTTCGTCCAAGCAATTCGGAGTACTCATTTCCAATCGTGCTCGCTAACAAAAAAGATGGTAGTAAAAGATTGTGTGTCGACCGTTGTTTAAATAAGATAATCGTGCGCGACAGATATCCGCTTCCGCTTATAGACGACCAAATTGATCAGGTGAGTTTTTCGAGAGTTTTTTCAACGATGGATTTAGAAAATGGCTTCTTCCATGTCCCAGTATGTGAAGAAAGCCGTAAGTATACGTCCTTCATCAGAGGGGCAATACGAATTTAATCGTATTCTATTTGGAATTTGCACATTACCGCCAGTATTTCAACGCCATATTAGCCGGCTGTTCCATGAATTAGTGACGCATAAATTTATGCTGCTCTATATAAACGATATAGTCGTTTTGGGGAAAAAACTATAACGATGCCATGAGGAACCTTAAACAGGCATTGGCAATTGCAAGTGAGTATGGATTAAGTTTTCGATGGAAAAAATGCCAGTTTTTGTGCACTGCAATCGAGTATTTAGGGTTCTAGGGCAATCGAGAACGGGAATATAAAACCTTGACAGAGTGAAATAGATGCGGTATGTAAGTTCCTTCAACCGACGAACATCGTAAAAGTCCAAAGCTTTCTGGGACTTACCGGATATTTTAGAAAGTTTATTCCAGGATACTCTCGTTGCAACTTCTTCTTCTTCTAAGCCCGATTTTGTGTCAGTTAAAATAACACTTACTCGTAGATGCTTGTATATTATGTCTTGTTACATTCTTCCGCCCCAACATATCGAATCTAACCTACTTGCTATTGATGCAATTGACAATTTGATCGACTTATCGGACCTGCTTGATTATATCATTATCTTCAGCCTCAGCTGAAATGGACTTCTCCTGAAGACCGATCTTTTTTCATCGGTTTTAATCCCATTTCTACTAAGAAATATCTCTTCTTAGATCGGTTACCAGACTCTATTCTATGTCAAGTCAGTGGCATTACCAACTATATGGAAAGGCAATTAGACCTTACCTTCATAACTGATCCCATCAATTCTTCCACTTGTTCTTTCATTTTTCCAGAACTTTTCTCTCCAGTCGCCTCCCCCTGCGGTTCTTTCTTCTTACAATTTTCACAAGGCTAATTTCCATAAAATCAATACCTATCTGTCTATGGTTGCTGCCCTCTCCTTATTTTACAGAGAAATATTCAAATCCATCTCCCTTTATGTTCCCTATTCCCGCCATAAAACATCTTCTACATCCCCTCCTTAGTATAATCCTAGACTCCGCTCTCTACAAAACAAAAGAAACAAGTTATGGGCGGTATTCCCTCGCACCCAATCTTCTTCCAACTATCCAAACTTTCTAGGTATATACGAGTGTTCTCTGAAAATTTTCCGACCGAACAATGATATAAGACATTTTTTTCAAACTTTTTTTTTATTATTCTACATAGTCTCCTTGTAACTCTACACACTTCTCCCAGCGATGCTCCCATCTCTCTAACCCGTCCAAATAGTACTTGGCAAAATAATTGTTCACGAAGGTTATTGCCTCCTCATTTGAAGATCTGGTGAATAAGGCGGATGGTCAAGCAGTTCAAATCGTAATTCATGGATTTTCTGCATGGTAACCGCTGACGTGTGAGACGGCGCGTTGTCTTGGTGAAACAGGATTTTCATTTTCTGCAAATGTGGCCGTTTTTCCGCAATTTCTGCCTTCAGCTTGGCAAGTAATGATGCGTAGTATGCTCCTGTAATGGTTTTTCCTTTTTGAACATAATCGATTAATATAACTCCTTTACTATCCCAAAAACCAGTCGCCATCACTTTCCCAGCCGTGAAAACAGTTTTTGCTTTTTTTGGAGCCGGCTCGCCTTTAGCAGTCCACCGTTTTTGACTGAATTTTTGTTTCGGTCGTATAATGGTGTATCCAAGTTTTATCTACAGTAATTAATCGGCGGCAAAACTAGGATTGATTGCGCCTAAACTGCGCAAACAGAGCGTTGGAAATGTTCATTCGAACACGTTTTTGGTCTAACGTAAGCAAACACGGCACCCAACGCGCGGACAGCTTTCTCATGCCTAAAACTTGATTTAATATGTAACAAACACGTTCTTTGGACATTTTCATAACCTCTAGTATCTCTCTCAGTTTAATTTGGCGGTCGTCGAACACCATTTGGTGAACTTTAGCAATGTTATCGTCAGTGGTAGCAGTTTTTGGACGTGTGCTAGATGCACAACTAGCATTCACTAGCTTTATTGACGAGTGCCGCTATCTTTACGTTGCAGTCGGAAACTTTTCAGACAACCCTCGTACATATCTTCATTTCATTGAGCTCCACAACTCTCTCTATTAACGCTACCTGAATAGTGCGCAAACCAACATTACAAATGAAATTAAATCTTAAAAAGATCTTCCTATAATCGCCACCTTTTTTACTACATTTTTCAAGGAATCATTTGCCAACAACTTCTTCGTACCAGATCGCTCTTACTTCAATGTCCTTCCAAATTTCTCCATTATTCCCTTTCTCACTCAAAATTTCGATCCTGCAGTTACTGGAGAAAAGTTACTACAACTTAGAGATGAATTTCTACCTAGCCCAGATGCTCTTCCAACTTGTCTCTCCCCACTTCCTACCTATTTCGCCTATCCCTTACATAGAGTGAATATCCCTAGATTTGGAAGATCTCTTTCATAAACCCGATCCACAAAAGGGGATCCATTGCTAAACTGTCTCACATACTCAAATTCTTTGAAAGTATTTAATACGAAGCCTTCAAGTTTTTTTTCGCCCCGACAACATGGTTTTCTAAAAGGCAGATCAACTACCACAAACCTAGTTGAATTCGTGTCTATTCTATCGCAGCCTTAGAAAATGGCAAAAAATCGATGTTATCGCAATTTATTTCACTAAAACTTTTGATAAGATATCTCATCAATTGATACGCTTTGACCCTCTTTTATTAAAATTATTTTCTTCTTTTCTGATAAACCGTTATTACCTTGTTCGGTTTAGATCCGCCCTTTCTAGTCCATTCCATGCCTCATCTGGAGTTACACAAGGCTGCCATCTTGGTGCTCTTCTCTTCATTTTTACTATTAAAGATCTTGAGGGGGTCATTATATACTCCTCCCTCTCCGTTTACGCTGACGACGCAAAATTTTTTAAAACTATTTCTCCTCCCCATGACTCTGGCCTTCTTCATGAAGATCTCGATCGGTTTTCAATCGGCTCCCTCAAAAACTGCTTAGAACTTAATATAGCTAATATTAACTTAATAATATAATATATTAACTAACTTAAAATAACTAATTGACATTTGTCAATCTATAATCTTCTTACGTAAATGCAACCCGTTTCATCTCCGACTTTATTTTCTTTATGGTCAACCAGTTCCCCCGGTTCAATCTTTTCCAAATCTTGGCATATTATTCGAATTCATGCTTAATTTCCATTTGCATATCTATAAGATGATTCTCAAAGCCAAAGGTCCAAGGAATTTCCCAACCCGCATGTATCCAGATCTCTCTACGTTACCTTTGTTCGCTCCTTGGTTGAGTATGCCAGTCAAGCTTGGTCTTCCTATCAACGAGTTCATGTTTCCCGAATCGAATGGTATTCAACGTCTATTCCTCTGATTTGCTGTCTGGTTTCTGCCCTCGAACTACCCTTTAATTTTACCTCCCTATCAGGACCGCCTCAATGTTCTCAATACGAATTCGTTAGAAGAACGTAGGAATATTACAGGCATTTCTTTTCATTCATCGACTGCTCTCAGGTTCCCTCGACTACGCATCCCTCAATTGGTGTTGAAGGAACGTAATCTACGTTGTCCTCATCTCTTATACGAGTATCTACCGGTCCACAACACCTCTCAAACCTCACCGTTTTTGATTTCTACCTGATCATTCCTCGTCTCAAACAAGATCTCAACCGTCAGTCCCTTGATTCCTAGCTCTTAAGTCTTTCGATTAGCTGTTAGTCCTAGTTTCTAAGTTCAACTTGTATTAAGCCAAAAAAATGGGGACCTTAGCCCTCACCAAAATTAAATTAAATTAGAATTTGATGGAACAGTCTAGAAATCTGGAAGATATGGTCCTCTTACAATAAAAACAGGACGATGGACTCTATCAACAGAACTCCCACCGAGACAGCAATGGCTGTAACAACTTACACGGAACGGAAATCCTATTCCACTTCCTCTGTAATTGCCCGGCATCGCACATTTGGCAAATTATATCTCATGGGATTATCAGAGATTTCTGGTATAAAATTCGGTAACTTTACTCATTTTGTGAACTCCTCAGGATGAATCTGAAAACTACGCTCTTAGCAACACCCTTCAGCATACAGGTCACGTGCTTTGTTGTATCAAAATGCCATATCTGCTCTACGGGTGTTTCAGTTCCGACCTTACCAGTCAACCACTACCTATCTACCTGCTGAAAGGGTTATATGTCTAACTGAAGCCCATAGAAAGTATTAACACATGGTACCTACTGCTTAGTACTCTAACAGTTTTTCTTTAAAAATAAGTCCAAATGTACAGTATATTCAAAATATATAGAATAACTTTGGCGTTCTAAACACAAATCAGAAATCAAATTTCATTTACCTGTGATATTTCGGGCTCCAGGTGCTAAAACATGTTGACCGTCTCTGGACGGTCATAAAGGATTAGGGGAAAATAACAAGAATGGACTTTTCTGTTCATAACAAAATAAGGGTGGTTTTATTAACGAAGGAAACAATATAAACAAAAACAATTCATAAATTTTTTTTTTATAATTTAATGAATGACTTATTAAAGTTGATAAAAGTCTTTAAAAAAAGTTTATGTGATGCCAAACATAAATTTAGGTTGCATTTTATGCAATAAATTTGGATGTCTGTACTTTTGCAGTGCTTGCAACGTTTTTTGCCGGATTATCGAACATCCCAGGAATATGGCCAATATTATCATATTTCACATCGTCTGATGGTCTTGAACACTGTTTTCCTTTTGCAGAAGGTTGAGCTGGACTACAAGTTGATGGTCTTCCAACTGTACGTGTTGGTGAATATTTGCATAACCCAGAAGTTATTGCTTCGCGAAATTGTCGTAATTTTATAGGTTCTTTTGGGTGTTTACGACGGTATAAAATATACGCATTTGTTACTGTCATATCGATAAGATGATAGAATAAGATACCTCCCCGTTAGTCCATCCATCAGGTCGATACCTCCCATATGACTGGTATACTCTCTAATGATTTGGGGACAGTCAACATCAACATACTGCTTTTCTTTTCTATTGTAACGTACTGCTTTTGATGGTTGTGTTGAAGTATACTTTTTTTAAAAATGGTTTTACTCCAAAGTACCTCGAAGCTGTTCGAACACCTCTGTTGTCCTTCCATAAAACCGTAGATATATCCACACCATATGCTACAGGAGTATATTCAATCGAGTAACATCTTTCAGCTTTTTTGAATTCTTCGTCCTTCTCGGTTGGTAATTTACAATTTGAAATTCGATTAGAACTAATTGTACCCAGACTATAAATACCTTTAGCTCGCAGATAGACAGTAAGAGCCAAAGATGTGTAAAAATTGTAGAAGTAAATAATATGATTTTTAAGTTCTGGAACAGTTTGAGTAAGACGAACTACAGCATTTGAGGTGGCACCTAGATCCGGAGCTTCTGGTAAAATTACATTGTCCCCAGCACCGTTAAAGATTGTAAACCGATATGAATATCCATATGTTTCGCATAAGACAAACAATTCTATTCCCCCCTTATGAGGTTGAGTAGGCATATATTGCCGAAGATGGTGCTTCATTTTAGTTGGACACATCTGTTCATCCACACAAAGACGTGCTATTTTGTGAACGGAATCAAAACTCTGATTGAATTGAGATTTTTCTTATGCGATACAGGAATCATAGCCTGGTTCTCCTTTTCCAATTCGTTGTTCTTGATTTGCGAAACTAAAATATCGTTTGATGTTTTCAAAATGTCTGCAAGACATCGTACTTCGTATCGCTTCAAAAGCGTTTTTGCTCCAATAGCTTTCTAAATTTGGATATCTATACAATGACATACGAGTATATAAAAGACAGCATATGAACTGATAAATTTGGTTTTCCGTGACTAAAAACGAAGTATTTATATCTTTTTGTCTAGCAGCACGATTAGTTTCCTCAACGATAATTTTCATTTTATCTGAAGTAAGGAGATGTTGAAAACATTAAAACGGACTTTTAAAACTCTGTAAAGAGTTTGGAGGAGTACTGTTGCCTCGAAATGCAACCTCTTTGACATGTAGTTGCATTGATTTTTGTTTCTACAAAATATTTGAAATTTCTTTTGATTTTACGTCAATATTCGCCAAATTTCCTCCATTAGTACCATCAGCAGATAGAATTATATGAGAACCATCACTTTCTACTTCTGGTAGTGGTGACCGTTCTTGTTTTGATGGCCTGAAAGATAAAGGCGTTGATGTTGACTGAGCTGGTGTGATTGATGATACGTTTAGAACTGATGATGCAAAAAAAAAATTATATAATATAAGAAACTATAGCAACAGAAATGGTACTAACTTTTGCTAGCCAATGGAGTATTGCTAATATTTATAGACAAATTGACGGGGTCGAAGAATTTCGAACTTTAATCACATGCTTCCATTTCACGTAAGCAATGCGAAATTGTTAATTCTGTTGTTTCACCGCATTTAATCTGATCCTCGACCTGAAAATCAGGATCAGCCACAGAATCATCACTATCGAAGTCATCGTTGATAAGCTCATCATCAATTTCGAACATAATTTCTTCAATTTACTTCTCAGTCATTCTCGAAAGATAACACTTTCGACGCCTATCTTCCGTAGATTTCAATACATTTTTATTATCATTTTGATGAGCGCACCGTTCATTCCATGCTTTTCGGAAGTCATAGCATTTTTAGAACTTCAGAGCTCCAAAAACTTAGTATTGTTGTTGGATTTTAATATTAATATCCTCTGTGATACTTCAGATGTCGATTGATTTTTGTCTGCCCTGTATTCGTTTGGTTTTATGTCCGTGCTAAATCAACCTACGCGTTATAAATCTTGTTTACACCATATTTATATAAGACTGCACAGGAACTGTCGAGTGGACTATGGTATTTGACTTAAGAATTACTGACCATAGTTTGACTTGTATTAAGTTAATCCGAAGTCAGAGAATCCGCCAAAATAGATTTTGTCGCTTTAAGAACTCATCTGAACTTTGAATTTTGGGATGGTGTTTACGCATCTGTTAATCCATCTTTAGCATTTGATGTGTTTCTTAATAAATTACAGCACTATATATCGATCTGTCTCCAGAGGAAAAATAAAGTAGACAACAAAATAAATTGTCTGAAACAATGGATGTCTACCACACTTTTGAAAAAAATCCAAAAGAAAAAACAGCTCTGTTTACTCCTTAAAAAACACCCAAATAATAATAGACTAAAGAAATATATCTGTAGAAATAATTACTACAGCAACAAATTGGCTAAAAGTATTGGTGACCCTAAAAAAGAATGGCATGTAGTTTCTGAGATCCTAAACAAAAATTTATCTAGCATAGCCATTATCCTAAACAATAACAACTCTACTATTTCTGAGCCTTTAGAAGTTGCTAACGTGTTTAACAATTTCTTTTCCAAAGTGGGTTCTTGTCCTAGTATATCTAATGCTAGTTCAACTTCTTATTGTGACCATAGTATAGTAGAAACCAGTTATCAGCCTGAAAATCTTTTCTTCGCAGAGTTTACTCCACTTGAAATACAAAAAATAATAGACAATAAGCTTAATAGGAATGACCACACTCTTTATCTAAAGCATTATCTTTATAAGGTTGTCAGACAAATGTACCATCTCAATCTCTACTGCAATCTTAATCTTTTAAAAATGGTATACAATGGTTTATTTAAATCAGTTTCGAGTTGTTCAAATGTTTAGCAGTTCTTCCGTTAGGACTTTTGTACTGTTATAAAGTTTTTAGAATATATTTCGAAAATTCCGGTTTTTACGATGTTAGATTTCATGAAAGTCATAATTTGCGCGTCAACACAAGAAACTTCGTAACTATTCCAACTACATATTTTCAAAACACACTTTTCACGTTTCTATTTTACTACCGCTCCTCGACGTTATAACTCTTTACCAAAAAACTTTAGATATGAGAGGAAGAAAACTGTATTTTTAAATAGTATTAAAAAATGGCTCTTCACTTTTGACCATAATTACATAGATACATTTTTTAATCCAGTGATATAAATTATTATTGTTTTACTTTTTTTTTCTTTTTATTCTTTAAACTAGAATTTTGCATTGGATTATCCCCATCGGTTTTTTTTTATTATTATTGTTTAATCTAAATTTCTGAATTTATAAGTACTTTCGCCACTTGCCATAGGCAACAGATTGTACATAGCGATTTCTTAGGTAAATTATAATTTTTGTATTATAGTTGTTGAAGAAAACGACTGAACTCGACGAAAGTCAAAGAAGAACTAAAAAGTTTATTGAATGCAATGTGAAAATAGAGTTAACAATATGATAAAGTGCAGTTAGATCTACAGTAGGAATCAAAAATCGTACAAATATTTGTTATTTTTTGTTAATACTGAGAAACATATTTTAACACTCCCACTTTTATCCGTATTCAAAAAAAAACTTTAATTAATTATTAATCTAAATAACTCCAAAACTTGTTTAAGATAGAAATAAAAGAAATTTAAAATATATTGAAGATTATTACTTTAGATATACAATGCCAATTTTCTTACGAAAAAATTCAAATTTAGTCTTAGGTAAAGATTTTGTTAAAATGTCTGCTAACTGTCTTTCTGTTGGTACATAATTTAATTCAAAAGCGTTCTCTAAAATTTTTCTCTTAGCAAATGGTATTTGATTTCAGTATGTTTGTTGCGTTTGTGACATTCAGGGTTTCGAATTAGTTTCATGGCACTCTGGTTATCGATGTTAAGATGAGGATGAGGACAGCCAGCCGTAAGCAAATCTTTTAGCAATAATTTCAACCACATCAATTCTTTGACCGCCAACACACCTGCCATGTATTCCGCTTCCATACTAGAGAGCGTGAAACACGATTGTCGTTGTGAAGTAATTTTGAATTACGTGAAAAAATCAAACCGTAATTGGTTGGCCCTTTGAGGTATCTTATTGCCCTTTTGACGATTTTCACTTGTTGCCTGGATGGATTCTCTAGATGGCGGCTTGCAATTCCAAGAGCAAATGATATGTCCGGCCTGTTCCGATTGTCAAATACATAAGACTGCCAACAGCCTCACGGTATGGAAATTTGACATCTTCTGACGAATTGTCTTGAACCTCACCTTTTAGCATCGAAACATCTATTGGAGTTGCGACTGAATGAGCATCAGTCATGTTGAACTTCGCCACAGTCCTTTCAGCGTAGCTAGACTGCGAAACTAAGATTGATCCGTCCATCCTTTGATTGATTTCCAATCCCAAAAAACAACGCGCCTTATATATTTCAACTTTTTATTTAAATTAAATGAACGAATAAATTCGGAGAACCTTTTATTCCAGCATCTTGGTGCTTGTTTTAGTCCATACAAGCTTCTTCTCAGTCTGCATACTTTATCACTTCCATCCTCAAAGCCTTTTGGTAGCACCATATACGATTCCTCTTGTACATTACCATACAAAAAGGCAGTTTTAATATCGAACTACTTCATGAATATTTTCTTGTGGGAGGCTATTGCAAAAATTGACCTAATTGAACTAAACTTGGCGACCGGACTGAAAGTCTCTTTATAATCGATATCATATTTTTGAGTATAACCTTTAACAACTAATCTGGCACGATATCTCTTAGGTTCATTCCTCACCGCGTCCTTGATCTTAAATACTCAGCGATTATCGATTACTGAAGCATTTTGAGGCAGCTTCACAAGGTCCCAAGTGTGGTTTTCAACTAATGCTCCTATCTCCTCAGCCATAGCTTGTTTCCACTTGTTAGCATCTTTCCACTGAAGTGCTTCGTTGAAAGTAGCAAGTTATTGTTTCTCAGCTACAAATGCAAGTAGATCCAGAAGTGCCATCATCGATTTCTGGTTGCCACAATTAGCGCTTCTCAGTCGACTTTTAATCGATTCTTTGTTCGTGTCTTCTTCTTGCAATTCATCGTCCGATTGCTGATTATTTGAACCAAGGATTGAATTAGAAATCGACATTTCCGGGTCTTCACCTTTGACTGGAAGAGCGCCTATTTCTCCATCATGCACACCTACTGCGTTGTCAACGCAATTGACTATTAAACTTGCTTCTTGACTGGAAGTGACAAAAGGTTTAAAAATTACATCGCGCTTTACCTTTATCTGGTAACCTCGCTGGAAAGTAAATTCGGTATACTTTAGTATTTTCCGCAACTCCCACAAAAATACCTTGCAGTGACTTCGCGTCCTACTTCCTTCGCTTTTGTATCTTCAACAAAAATTCTCATTTCTGATAAATTCAAGTTTTGTTTATTACCAGTCCAAAGATCCCGTGCACATTTCTCTGGATAGCACGTAAATGCAGTTCTATTTAAGAAAAACGCCGCGTAACTGACTGCTTCTGCCCAAAATTTCTAAGAAATATTTCTTACGTATTTCCCTCTCCGCCCTGCCATTTTGTTGAGGTGAATACGGTACAGACGTTTGATGAACGACAAGGTTTACTTTTAAAACTTTCACAGAAAACCCAGTTTCCATTTTCACTTTTTGCAGAAAATCTTTAACGCAGTCCAAAACATTTGTTTTTTTCTTTGATAGAATACACGATTAAAAACAAGAAGGTACTTCGACCCACCGAAGGACGTATTTTGCATTGGGCCACACAAATCTGCGTGCATCAACTCGCCTACGGACTTCGCCCTGCTTTCACTATTCTATTCTTAAAAGGTTTTCTGTGACATTTACCGTTTACATTTACATTTACAGCACATGCATCACAAAAAAACTTTTCAGTATCCACAAAGTCTATTGATTGTCCTTTAAGAAAATTTTTCACGTAAACTAAATTTTGATGTCAGAGAGCTTCATGCCAAAATTGAGTGGATTCGATTTTTTTGCTTGAGTTCACTTGCCTACTTAATTCGACTTTAAACACCATTTTAAACAGAGACGCCTGTCTAACTCCCACTGCTACAATTTCCCCGTTACTCAACAATTGACATTGATTCTTGTCAGAAATCAATTTTAGATTTTTGTCGAGAGCCGCGTTTGATGAAAAAAGATTTAAACTCAATTCCGGCACATACAGCACATTTGAGAGATATTTTAGAATCCATTCTATGTTATTAAATGCGAGAATATTTATATTTTCGAAACCGAGAGCATTTATCGTTTTACCGTTTCCAATTCGAACGCACTGAGGATTGTCAAAATTTTTGTAGCTCACAAAACAGTCTTTCCGAAAAGTCATATGGTATGTTGCTCCCGAGTCAAGAAACCAATCATCGGCATTACTAGCGCGATTGTCCCGTTTTCCGTCAACTGTCATACTGCATATAAAAGCTTCCCGTTCCTCACTTTTTTGTACCAGATTAGCACGTCTTGATGGACAGTATTTTTTCCAGTGACCGGGTTTTTTACAAAGAAAATACTTTCCTGCTTTATGTTTGGATTTACTGGCGGTACTTTACCGCCTTATTCGCAATCAAAGCACTATATCCTGATCTTCTTGTACCTGAGTTTGCGACGATAAGCGTAATTCTTCCATGAGAAGACGGGCTGTCTTTCTCTGGCGTCGATTCCAAGCGGAGTAAAAATGATTGTGTTCGGATGGAAAGGATCATTAAAACTCTAGTCATTAGCATAGAATTGGAAATAGCCTCACCGTAATCTTTCAGCTGCTGAACCAAAGATTCCAGCTTTGATATTGTAGAAGCCAGGTCATCTCCCGGATCTCTCTTAAAGCTGTAGAACTAATATATGTTGGTCTGCGTCTTTGCTCGTACACTGCTTCCAGCTTCTGCCACGTCTGGCGGGAATTAGTGCAATTTAGCATATGCGTCAATACTTTTGGCCCTACACTCATGACGATGATTCTTTGCGCCCTCTTGTCCAGCCGTTGCCACTCCGCCTTTTTTCCATCTTCCTTTGGTTCCAAGCTTTCACCGCTTACAATATTAAAAAGATCGCTAGCGTCAAGTATGATCTTGACTTGAAATTTCCAAACACTCCACTGAGTTTTCGATCTTAAATAAATCACCAAACGATAGAATCAATAAACTAGCACCGAACATTTTTGCAACTAGCGTTTCGTTTACTGTTTTAATTACCGGTTCATTAGTGGACTTGGGTCTGGGCCCATAACCTGTTGAAGAAAACGACTGAACTCGACGAAAGTCAAAGAAGAACTAAAAAGTTTTTTGAATGCAATGTCAAAATAGAGTTAACAATATGATAAAGTGCAGTTAGATCTACAGTAGGAATCAAAAAGTGTACAAATATTTGTTAATTTGTTTTTGTTAATACTGAGAAACATATTTTAACAATAGTATTATAATTTTAAATTTATATTTATAATTTATCAAGAAATATAGAAAAACAAATAACAAAAACAAAAAAAAAGGAAATCCGAACTATTGTAAGTGTTGGGAAAGCCTCAGTATGAGATTTCGAAAACGAGTTTGCGTGAACGCATTTCTGGCAATCGGTTTCGATTCAGCCGATATTATTCGTAACATTGTTCTTAAATATTCTTTTCATCAATGAAAATACATTTTACAAGGGACTGTCCTTGTTTAGTTGAATTTATCTCTACGATAAAATGGTCCCGCTTGTTTACAGTGTTCGTAAACCTTTTATAACCTGCCTCTTCGATTTCCCTACTGTTTTCATCTCTTTGCAAATATTTTTTGCACATAATGGTTGAATCGCATTAGTTCTTGAGTTCTTATTTTACGTTGATTTTTCATATTTAAAAATTTATTTGTAAAGTTACCACATATTTCTTCATCATCATCGCCAATCCCTGGTTCGGATGTATGGATCCATCATAGTTCCATAGAAAAGAGAAGCACTCGGCAGAAGATACGTTTCCGTACAACAAGACAGTGGACGTGATAAATATTAGTAGACATTTTGGTGTTGCATATACGAGTAGACTGCAGTGTAGTCAATCAGTGCTGTTGGTGCGCTTTATATAATATATCTGCTCTGATGTCTTCCCTAATCATGTCAATTAATTCATTAGTTAGGAACATTTAACGGTGGTAGTACTTAACTCGATTTGCTTCAGCTTCTCGAACATAAACATTAAAGTCACTTATCACAACAATATCTCTGCCTCCAACAATGCTGTCTTACATCTTCTCTAATATCTGCATCCACGCATTGCTGAGAGCCACCTAGACTAAGGCATTTATTTAAATACCTCTGCAATATTTTAACAAGATTAATGGTGTTTGAGTATACTTGGACATCGACTATTTCTTAGTCTTCGGGGTAGTTACTTTTCAAATACTTTATAACAAAAATCCGATGACAGTGCTTGTTTTTGTCGTCGTCCACCCTACGTTTACGAAAATTCGGAAGGCCTTGTAAATTATTCATTAATATTGTGTTGCTCGAGGGTTGGTGGTGAAGATGAAGCATAATGAAGCATGAGTTTCATTATCCAGTAACATTGGTTGATTATTTTTCGAAAAACCAAAGTAACAAAATCTCACCTCCAACTGTTTCATTGGGTTTTGTTCGAAAATATTCAAATAGAAATATTTCTTTCATCTTACCACGTTCTTCCCGCCTGTTTACTTTTCATATATGTATTAATATAAGTCGTTTATTTATTTCTTATATCTGGATCCCCCTGTAGGTTCTAGGCTTTCCACTATATACACTTTCTATTGCGGTACGGACATTTTCGAGATGCTGCACCCCCAGAAGAGCACGGAGTCAAACTTTTATCGGAACACCAGCAGCTTGGTCTTTAATTTGATAGTATTCTTCTTCTCTTAGGTAGCACTACAATTCAGGGTGGACCTGTGCCTCAACCAAAAATGACTCCAAAAAGTTTGATCGTTAGCTAGCTACCTTCAGTTTCTCACGTTAAGTTGGTTGAGGTCGGTTGCACTTCCGTGTACCACCTGAGTCGCGGTCTTCCTCTGCTGTGCTGTCAATCGGGATCGGATTCGAAGATTTTTTGGATCAGAGTATTGATGTCCATCCGCTCAGCATGACGCAGCCATCTCAGTCGTTGGAGCTTCACTTTACTAGCTATGTCGCTGTCGCTGTACAGCCCGTAAAGTTCGTAGTTGTATCTCCACTCACCGTCTGTGAACACAGGATAGAAAATCGTGCGAAGGATTTTCTTCTCAAAGTTCATGCATCTGCTCCATAGTACATGACTGGGATTATTACGATCTTATATAGGGTCTCTTTTATTGTTAGATAGAAGGCTTTGCTAGTTAATTGCCTTGTTGGCCCAAAGAAGCAACGATTGGTAGGAGTTATTCTTCGTTTGATCTCAGCGCATATGTCGTTGTCTGAATTAATATCGGAGCCGAGGTAGACAAAGTTCTTAACTACCTCAAAGTTATATCTGCCGAGGGTGACGTTCTGTCCGTGACGTCAATGTTGGGTGTCCTTTCTTGTTGACGGTATATACTTGCCGTCATTGACAGTTGAACCCATCTAAGGTATTTGACAGAGTTTGGCATCAGGCTCTTTTGTCGAAAGACTTCTTTGCACTTGCACCGCGCGATAAAACCCATAAACGACGTCAATATTACACAGTCATTTGACGCCCTCGAACACTGACGTTTGAAGCATTCCAACCCTTCAAACTTTTAATCGTAACACCCGTCTCGCTGAGAATGCTCATCAGTACACCCTCAATCCCACCTTCGGACGTACTCTGAAATATTGTGATTCTTTCCTAAGCCATACATTACGCTTATGGAATGCCCTGCCGCTTTATTTACTAGTCATCTATATCGTCATCAATATCTCTCTCTAAGTTTCCCCTCGCCCGCGCTATGTGAAAACATCATAAGTTTACACAAAATTCCTTGTGCTCGCACCAATTATAAAACAAGATGCTGTCATACGTGGCCTTAAAATCGATGAACTAGTGGTGTGTATCGATTTCGAGTTCATGCGTTTTTCTAAGATCTACGCAGTGTGAATAACTGGTGGTGGACTTTCCTTCCATATACACAGGCATTCACGCAGAGCTGTAAACTTTAAAGTACCCAATACCCTGTACTTTTACTTGTAATTAAAAATTTCAAGTACAATGTACTCCTACTTTGCCAGTATTTGCCTAAGTACTCTGTTCCAAGTACATTTACTAGGTACTTGAATACACCCTAGTACATTTGTAAGTACTTACCTTTTACAAGTTTATACTCAATTTGTAATTTTTGAACCAACTTTTGCTAAAAAATTACGGTTCCTAACGATGTTGTGGTGAAAAACTTATTTATTGTTTGTTTTTTTTTCGAAAGACTTAAGAAAATTAGAGTTAGCTTTCAATAAAACTAATTCTCGAAATGCTGTTCAGACAGCGCGCTGCGTTTTGGAGTGTTAATCAGGCCAGCAAAGGAAACCAACCTTTCCACAGGGCCCGATGACGTCAAAGGAGTTTGATTGAAAGGTTTTTAAATATCAGATATTTGTCCAATATTTCATTCCGCTTCCTAAATGAGTATCAGTTATGTATAGTAAATATTCTTTTCCAATAAAAGCAGAATGAGAGTATTGACGAGGAAAATATGTATGAAGGATTTATATGTACTTGAAAAGTACTTGAAAATGTACTGGGGTGTATTCAAGTACCTAGTAAATGTAATTGAAATAGAGTACTTAGGCAAATACTGGTACTTATTTATTTTGAAGTAGGGAGTACATTGTACTTGAAATTTTTAAGTACAAGTACAATTACAGGCTACTTAGTACTTTCACCGTACTGCAGTACAAATGTATTTCATTACTTTACAGGTCTGCATTCACGCAATACGGAAAATAGGATCTTGTAGGCGATGCTAAAAAGACAGATGTCTCTGTAGTTTGCGCTGTTCAGAGTATCATTTTCTGAGGTTCGCATAAACAATGCTCCGAGCATAGTTTCATCCGACCATATTTTACAGACGAGTTGCTAAATGCTCCTTACCAAACCAAACCAAACAGGCGGTCCGCTTCAGCAGCTTTGTTGGACTTAAGCTTAGATATGGCTATCTTCACTTCATTCAGATCGGGTGGACGGAATTGTTAGTCTACATCATCCAGGTTGAATGCGGTATTTGGTTCGTCCTCGCCGTGATACTGTCTACAAAAATGCTGTTTCCAAATACTTAGCATTGTCTGTGACTCTACTCCGAATCTCATTCGTGGAACAGCATCTCTCAATTTGCCCGACAGCGTGCTGCTCATGTGCCTTCTTTTTCCTCCCGAGAAGCCGGTGTTTGTCTCTACCCTTCTACTTGTTAAGCTCGTGAGCAACTCTAGTCCTTCTATGAAGTGCCGCTTTGTATGCCTTTTGCTTAGCTTCATGTGCTTGCCGATACTCATCGTAAAACCAGAGCGCAGTAGAGAGGGCATCGCTGATGGCGATTTGGCAATGTTGCCACTGGTCTTGAATACTTGATGCTGGTGGCATATAACCTCTTAACAGATTAAGGGAGACTCGATCGGAAAAGGATTTGGCGATATTAATCGTCTGCCGTCGAACTTCCTCACAGTTTTAGTTTGTCTTTGCGATGTTCGGAATATCCTCAACCGTACCTTGAATAGAACAAGATAATGGTCCAAGCCCATGTTGCCCCTTGGAGCTTTTGGACATCCATAATACTGGAAGAGTGCCTTGCGCCGATCGCAATGTGGTCAATATAGCTAACGATTGGTTGATCAGGAAATTCCCAAGTCCCCTTATGAATATGGAAGCCCACGTACTAGCTACGAATATGTTTCGACCCGCCGCAAAGTCGATTATCTGAGGTGGTGTCGTGCATTCCGACACCACTACGAAAGATGCCATCATTTCCTAACTTTGCATTCAAATCGCCGACGACAATTTTGTTGTCATAGCTGCTCGTAAGTTTTGTACAAGAACTCATAGAAGTTATCTTTGATGACATCATCTTTCTCCTATGTGGAGGTGTGCGCTCATATGCGGATGATGTTTGCATATTTAAGGCTAATTTCTGATTGAGTTGCTACTCCATATTTTGGACAACAAGCCGAACGCAGATTTTGTTTTGTTAGTCCGGTCAAGATTATCTAGTTCTTCCTCAGAGATGAAGCTTCCAGGTTATTGAAAACACATAAACTTCTCAACTGGTTAAGCTATGCATTTTGTTATTTTGAGATGTTAAGACTGTTGATTTTAGTTCTGGCTGAGTTAATCAACAGGCTTTTTCTAAAAATAATGCAGAAGCTCTTGAAGTTACTATTAGAGCGGAATGGAAAGCTGCGCTGTTACTATTTACAATCAAGCTCAACTGGCCTGCTGTTCATAAGTATTTTCATTTAGAAAGTGATCTCATATTTATTGAAATCGACTGTGCGAATATGGTGAATGCGTACATCGGAAATTTCATTCTGACTTGGCTACATATTGCTTGCAAATACTCGGCTAAGAACCCAAGCAAAACGATCCATCTATCTAAGATGAGTTGGTCTTAACCTAAGCCAAAAAACGTTCAAATGATGCCTTCAGACGGTTCTGCTGACGCACCTTCTACTCACATCATAAACGAACGCAGTGACATAAAATGTCCTTAGAAAGGTACGTACTCTGTGTTTCTTGGCAACATCCATAACATCTTCCGCTTCGGAAGTAAAGATATTTTTCACGGCGGTCCAATATTCTGTAATAATTGCAAACTCCCAGTTGCGGATTACCTTCACTCCTTGAGAAAGACATTCTCTTAGTTTTCAAAAGCACGGAAGGGTTCTTTAGTCCTCCGACGTATAATACATGGAGCTACGAAGTCTTGCTATTGAAGACGTTTGCAGTTTGAGAGTGGCAACCAGAATTACAGTTCTTTTGGTCAAATAAAATCCTCCATATAACAAGGCGGTTGGTATTGCAGAAATGCAAATGTTGTTAATGGTCTGAGCCCTTCTGTGCACATAATATGTTTAATCTTTGATTGGTATACTAGTAGATGGTTCTTGTAGCTTCTCGATTTGTTGGAACATTGCATGGTTTAATGGTGACGTTACAAACTCAGCCCGTGAACTGTCTGTTAAAAGTCTTACACTGTGATACTTTCAGCTACTGTATGTCTCTATTGATGGCATCAAGAATACTATATTCCTGTTACAATAATCACTCCCAGTATGTGTAGTTTGTTATGCCTGTTTCTGTGGCACTGCGTCACAAAAACGATTGCTACACCGCATACCCGCTACTCGCAAGCGATCGGTGAGAACCACCAGTTCTGTCCAAGATGTCATATGTACTAGCTTTGCCCTAGTTCACTAGTTTGCTCATCTTCGTTTATTTTTGCCTCTCTTGCAAATACACTTAGTTAATTTTTCAATGAACACTCATTTTTGTCAGTCCTGAAAGATTATTATTTTTCTTATATTTATGACTCAATTTCAAGAGATCATTACAATACAAAGGCGAAGGATCGGACATAAATATATTTATGAAATGATGAGCGGCAAATGCTAGTCGATGACGAATCACATCATCTAGGCTGAAGCTGTGAAGAGCTAAGAACGAGTTAAGTAAGATCTGCAAGAGTCGCAAAACTTCTAATGAGTGTTAAAAAATATTTAAGTGAAAAAAGATTAACATCTTGTTTTCGTAGTTATTTATTCACCTCATTACTACAACTTGCTTAACTCATACATATCTATTGATCAGGAGTGCATATCTCGTCATAATCCTCAACTTAACCGACTATCAGGTTACTGCTTTGATTGGCTTATGTCGGGATAATTTCTTGACTTAGAGTTCCGGGAACATTTTGATTTTTTTATCGTATTTTTGTCTGTCTCGTAATTGCAACCTTTTTGCAGTTGGACGGTGGTATCACTTCTTGTCAACCAATCAAGAAGCTATTTCCTTATAACAGATTGATCATTTAAAGCTTGGAATATGATTTTGACCAAGACTTTAACCAAGCTTTAATGGAAAGGTCATCTGAAATCACAATGAATTCCTATTCTGATATGCCACTAACTTTAATAGGTCTACCTGAAGGAAGATAGTTTTCTTTCTGTCGGTGCAAAGTCCTTGGTCTTAAAAGAAAGTTCAATTGACTGTAAGAGTACAGTGTTTAATTTAATGAAATTTATCTGGCTATGAAAGGATAAGTGGGCACTTCAGAGTTAAAATGCCTTCAGTGCCAGCACCCACCACATCAGAGTCTAACCATAGTACACGTATAATGATGCGACCGTTTTCCAGATACACGTAAAGTAAGATCTCCGCGAGGGACTTCAGACAGCATTTGCTTTGTTTACCAGAAGCTCACAGCAGCTGCAGTTTTTATTGCAAGAGACGTTACTACGAGTGGAAGGTGTCGGAGTCTTTCAAAGACGGGTAAATGCTTGTGTAGTAAAGTGCCTACGGTACCACACATTCACAGTGGTAGTGCTCCGCAATGTCGTTATCACTTTCACAGCAAGCGTCGCGGGATGATGTATCGATCATTTCAGAAACAATTAAATGAACAAGCGGCTCGAATTGACGTCATCTATTCAACCCTGTTTGGCAAGTGTGGCACGCCGATATAATGTCTGCTACTTTGAATGAGGTTAATCTGAAGATCCTTGCGTTAAACTTTAACTCACTAATCAGGATCGAGAGAAGGGCAAACCTACAAAATCTGTTGTTAAGTGAATACCCAGATATGCTACTGGGTTGGGTTGGTATCTTATTACGCAAAGGCATGCGCCAGAGGGTCATACGAGGGTTGTCTGTTTCCGACCGAACAATGATACAAGACATTTTTTTTTCAATTTTTATTTTTATTTTTCTACATAGTCTCCTTCTAACTCCACACACTTCTCCCAGCGATGCTCCCATCTCTCTAACCCATTCAAATAGTACTTGGCAAATAGTACTTCTCTGCAAAATAATTGTTCACGAAGGTGATTGCCTCCTCATTTGACGAAAATCTTTGTTCTCCGAGCGCAGTTTTTAGATGAGGGAACAAAAAGAAGTCGCTTGGAGCTAGATCTGGTGAATAAGGCGGATGGTCAAGCAGTTTGAACCGTAATTCATAGATTTTCGCCATGGCAACCGCTGAGGTGTGAGACGGTGCGTGTTTTTGGTTAAACAGGATTTTATTTTTCTGCAAATGTGGCCGTTCTTCCGCAATTTCTGCCTTCAGCTTGGCAAGTAATGATACGTAGTATGCTCCTGTAATGGTGTTTCCCTTTTGAACATAATCGATTAAGATAACTCCTTTACTATCCCAAAAAACAGTCGCCATCACTTTCCCAGCCGTAAAAACAGTTTTTGCTCTTTTTGGAGCCGGCTCGCTCTTTGCAGTCCACCGTTTTTGACTGAATTTTTGTTTCGGTCGTATAATGGTGTATCCAAGTTTTATCTACAGTAATTAATCGGCGGCAAAACTCGGATTTATTGCGCCTAAACTGCGCCAACAGAGCGTTGGAAGTGTTCATTCGAACACGTTTTTGGTCTAACGTAAGCAAACACGGCACCCAACGCGCGGACTGCTTTCTCATGCATAAAATTTGATTTAATATGTAACAAACATGTTCTTTGGACATTTTCATAACCTCTAGTATCTCTCTCACTTTAATTCGGCGGTCGTCTAACACCATTTGGTGAACTTTAGCAATGTTATCGTCATTGGTTGTAGTTTTTGGACGTCCCGAACGTTTATCATCTTCCAAGTCTTACGGCCATGTTTAAATTCAGCTGCTCAGAATTTCACTGTGGTAAATGATGGTGCAGAGTCCCCATACACAGAGCCCAATTCATTTTTGATTTGCGGAGGCGTACTGCCTTTCAAAAACAAGAATCTAATAACAGCTCAGTACTTAATTTTTTCCATTTTCACCGAAAACTCTCACAAAATTACTGAAACTTCAGTAAGTGACTGTCAAATGATACACAACTAGCATTCCCTAGCCTTTATTTACGAGTGTCGCTATCTTTATTTTGCGTGCGGAAACTTTTCAGACAACCCTCGGGGTTGAGGGGATTTAACGAGATTCCGGATGCATTCCTCTTCATAGTCGAAGGCGAGTACATGTGGTGCCGCTTTATGCACCTGAAGCACTTAACCGTATTCAATTTATAAATGAGCTCCAAATACTCTTTCGTCAATCGGAAGAAAATTATTACTTTTTGGCTGGAGATCTTAACGCTAAACATGCGGCATGGCGAAATTATCCGCCAAACACTAGGGGCAACCAGTTGTACTACCGGTGGGGGTCAGCATTTGATTGAGTACAGACTTGAACTGTAAGCGACGAATATCCCATCCTTCCCATCAGCCTGTTCTTTTCTAGACTTGGAATAGACAGTAGACTAGAACTGACTAACACGGATCGAAACACAGGGAACGGTTTGCGGGCGTTCGAGTACGATAGAGATCAGTACAGACTTGCCGCAGCAATACGGATCCCAAACGAGCAAACGCAGCTGGAGCAGTATAATCAAGTTTACTCATATGACTACAGTAGAGTACCGACTAACAGAAACTTGACAAACGAAGAAATCGACCGTAATTTACTGACGATGCAAGACGTTGTCAAACGAACTATGGAGCAGACTAACCCTCAGATAGAATACTCCGACGCAAAACAGGTCGAAAAGTACAGAACTCTAACAACCAACACATTGTACGCACACAAAAGTAGACTGCTTTTGAAGATTAGGCAGCTGTACAGACAGCTCACTGACAGAAACGACTTGGAAATAAGAACACTAAAGACACTGATCAATTAAAAAAAATTAGAGTAAATCTGTAAGTCTGTACTGGGGCAATAATGTTCGGGCTATAAAATCCAATAGTCCGAATATGTTCCCTCAGATAAATATTTAAGTTGTTCAGGAGCAGAGATCACAATGACATTCAGTGTCTCCGAATTCCACAAAGGACAGAAAACAGACAGATACTACTGACAGTCGGCATAAGTCCAGAGAGTGCCGACTCCAGCGACTGTCATTTCGTGGTCGAAGACCCACAGGAGAAAGCTGATTTACTGGGAGACTTTTTGGAGGCCGAGACATTGACAACAGGGCCTACGTAAATCACAATTACTTGCGCAAAGAACTTCAAAAGTGGCGATCCGAGAATCACGGTTTCACCGTATACAGCGAAGAAAACGCGGCAAACGTTATCATCGCCGATGAACGAGCTTCCTCGCATTTGTTCGTGTGAAAAGATGAATTCCTGTGCATCTTTGAGTCTCTGAAAAAAACAAAAAATTCCTCGGGAGTAGACGGTATTCCAAACGTCGTAATAAGACACCTGCTCTTGGAAGTAGTGGATATGTTTACTACGCTGTTTAACAATGCTCTGATTAATGCATATTATCCGATACATTGGCAAACTGCAGTTGTGCATCCAATCCAAAAAAGGTATAGAGTTAGAACCAACCCTGCTAATCTTCGGTGAATTAGTTTACTTAGGAATATTAGCAAGGTAATCCAGAAAGTGGATAACACAGCGCTGTCAAGGTGGGTTGAGGAAAATAATATGATTCCGGAAAATCAGTTTGGTTTTAGGGCAAGGCATGACACTATTCATTCTGCGTCAAAGCTGGTCTCCGACATACAATGGAATAAATGCAAGAACCAGTGTACGGGTGCCTGCCTCGTTGACTTTGATAAGGCCTCCGACACCGTATGGTTAGAGGGGCTTTTCTATAAGTTAAAGAGACCTCTGCTATGTATGATTTACGACATGCTTATGGAAAAGAAGTTCGCTGTTAAATGTAACAACGTTATTTCGAGCAAGATCTTTGACATTAAAAACGGCTTACAACAGGGGGCTGTAATTTCTCCGATACTGTTTAACATTTACACAAGCGATCTAGTAGGTTCCCTCAATCATATCGTACTTAGACGATTCAGTGGCGTACATATCAGATCCAAAAATTAAAGTCATAAATACTCCCCGCAGCGTGATTTCGATCATATTAAGGCGTATTGCGATGATTGAACATTTTAAATCAATTTTCAAAAGTCAGAAACAATCTTGTTCAGGACTCGATAGAGATCGGCTTCTAGGGATACCAGACATAACTGGCGAAATTTGGCCATCATTGGACAGCACGGACTGCCATTAGTGGTGAGAAGCGTAGTGTAACACCTTGGTATTTGGCTCGATAAGTATTTGTATTTTGACAAACATATAGATGCTTGTCTTGCTGGAGCCAAAAAGGCTGTTTCACAACAGCCAATCTGTCTCCAGAGTGAAAGTCATGGCCCTAATCAGGCCAGTCATTGCGTATGGTTGTCCCGTGTGGTTCAATGTAGCGTCGTAACAAATGGAAGGGATTCGGATGTTTGAAAGCAGTGTCTTAGGACTTGTCTCGGCTTGTACACACCACCAAAATCAAAGTACACAAAATATATGCATCTGAATCTGAAATTGACAATTTCCTGATTAAGGTGATTCGAAGGCACGTTGCAAGGGCAATGGACAACGACAATTGTCTGATCTTTGTAGCTTACTACCCCAATGAAATGTACCATTAGAGCTCACTTCTATCGGGTTTTAGCCTGCCAGAAGCTTTTCTCTATATTGATGCTAAAGGGTTAGTACAAAGTAGGGATGGTATTCCGGTAATATACCATCGCCACCGCTGTGCGAGGGACAAGCGGCTCATCTACTACGGGTATGTTGCCAATGCTCACGAGCTCCTTCGTTTTAGTCCCGCGATTGCGGATAGGGGTCGGATCGATGCCGAGAAACCGTACACCGAATTCTGGTGGCTTCAAGAAGGGGAAAGGGTTGGCTCGCTCTAGAAACTGGGCATGTTACATATTCCTCTTAGTTGTAAGTTAGATTAGGGATAGTTAGGGGGATCTCGTAAAAAGGCCGCGATCGTTAGCATGAGGCCTCACCTCTGAAAAGTGACCAGCGGTTTATCGCATTGGTTAAACCTTGGTGGTGCGTGTGCACGATGTTGACGAATGACGGCGCCCGAAATCGCAATTGGGATGGTGATCACCCGGTGCGAGAGGCTACGAGTACTCACCACCCCAATTATAGATAAGATAGGTTAAGTAGCTTAGGTAGGTTAAGTAGAATAGGGCCATAATTTTAAGTTTTATTCAAATTTTAAAAGATACGGTATCAAAGTTTTTCTAAACCTACTTTTCTTAAAAATTGTATATATTGTATAGCTGATAGATAAGATTAATCGTAAGATAGTTTTGTTTTTAAGGCTGAAATATTAATTATTAATATTGAAAAAAAAACAATAAAAATTAATTTAAAAGTAATGGACAGCAGGAAGGTCGCTGACTTAGTGACGTTGGGAAGAATTCGTTTAGTATGTCGGCAACCTGGTGAGTTATACCGTCTGCAGTTATGCTCCTATGAAACCCAACTGTCAATGGAAACCTTAACCCAGGACGCAGGCAGACCTAACATAAGTTCGGATGAAAAACAAGTTTATCGTTCAGTAAAGTCTTGCATTCTCAAACTAGATTGACGTAACAATATCAGCTGGGCTCTTCGCCAAGAAAATGCTTCGCCCCCTCCACTAAATCTTCACAATATAAAGGGTTTTCCAATAGGGACTTGACAACTTTGCATTTAATTTTTGAACGCACTCTTTCACTAATCATCAAACTGTCACTGTCAATTCATTCAGTAAACTCAACATTTTCATTATTTCAAAGCACACGAACGAGCAACGTCTGCAAATTATAAAAATTTTCTACCGAAATTCGGAGTCGGTGACTGCAACTGTAAGAGCATTAACTCCAATTTTCGGTCGTAATTCTCGCCCTAGTAGACAGGTAATAACAAGTTTAGTGCAAAAATTTGAGTATATCGTTGTGTGATGTTGCCGTGTCAGTGAGACAACGGGTTGGTCGAATTTTCGAAAATAACGCTGTCGTTCAGGCGTCCGTAGCAAACTATCCAAATCAGTCAATTCCACGGCGTTCTCAAGAATTGGGCATCGCTCAGACCACATTATGGCGTATTTTGCGTAAGGATCTTGGTTTACACCCATAAAAGATCAAGCTGAGTCAAGAATTGAAGCCGATGGACCATTTGAAGCGACGTACGTTCTCCGATTGGGTTCTGGAGAAGATGCGCCAAGATGATGAATTTCATTGCAAAATCATCTTCAGTGACGAAGCTCATTTTTGGCTCAATGGGTTCGTCAATAAGCAAAATATGCGTTATTGGTCGGATGAAAATTCACATCTATGAAGATCTGACTGAATTCGTCGGTCTCGTCTAGTTCTGCCTGCGATTTCGAGCAGTCTGTACAGATATATCATCTACGTAAGCTCGTGCATAGATGACTAAATTATTGAGCACACGTTGAGCAGTGAGTCGACCAATATGCGCCATAACATCCTTTGTCCTATCCACCAGCGTTGCTTAGATCCACACCACTAGTGAACGGTCTACGCATTTTTGTCTGGTCAAGCTACACATGCTGTTAAAAGCTGCGTTTTCGAAAGTACCTTCAATGCCGATGAAAATGCTCAGCGCGTATTACTTCTTGTTCAGTATCCCTTCAATTCTGTTGGATCCCAGAATGAATTTTGGGCACATTGATCTTGACCGTTTTCTCCATGTTCATCCGCATAAAAGAAGCCAAACTTATAGGTCTGAAGATTCATTTTCGGGTTTTCAGAATATTATTTATATTATTTCGGGTTATTCTCAATATATGACAACGCCAGGCTAGCAGTGAAGATTCTCTTCAAGTTACCAGCAGCTGGTTTATAGTTTTCTGTAGCATAATCGGATAAATCCCGTCGACATCATTCGACTTGAAGCCATCAAGGGAAGGAACAGAGTGTTTAATGGACCTATCTGTTACCACAACCGATGAGGGACACCGTGCTGTGCTATTCAGCTCACTGGCACCTTCATTAGTAAGAGCTAGTTGTGAGTCGGTTCTGATTAGTTTACCTGAGAAGTGGGCCTCAAGCATGAGACGTAGAGTCTCTACTTTGGACTCAGCGCAGGTACCATCAGATTTTCAGAGTGATTCCAGTCTGGTTTGTTTTATCCTTTTGAGGACTTTGACCAGCCTGCAAGTTTCACTGATAGTTTCAATGTTCTCCCAAAAATCTTGGCTCTCTTCGAAATCCGATTAAGCTTCTTACATTGGTCTTCCTCCAAATTAGTCTAAAGCGACCTGTTTAGAAGTTTGTTAGTTTCCGTGCGAAGTCGCTGCGGAAAGCAAAAGGATGGCTTTAATTGCCTCAGCGGACTACTGTCCCCCAGATCTTTGTTAAGTAGCACCACTGGTTTTGTTTTGATTCTTGATTGGTTGGACCGATTAAAATCCACTGCCATTAATGCCAGCAGCACCGGTTTCACGCTATAAAAGCCATAGATCACAGAATAAATGCCAAAAGCCATGAATAAATTGTCATGCTAACTACCGAAACTATCATCGTTCATTGAGTCACGCGAATTCATTCACAGGATCATATCCTACTGAGGTTATGTAATTTCCGACAGTATACGATATTATGAATTGCCATTTTCTCTTATTCAACACCCATTCTTACAAGTTTTTCGAGTCATGACAGTCGCGAGAAAAACAAAAAATTCCGAATTGACGTCAAGCCATTTTTACAGCACTAAGCAACGCCAGGTTGATTTCTGCCAGTGTCTAGCCTAGTCTCACAATCCTAACAACGATGTTAGCGATTATTATGCGTCTATCAAATGTCCTATGAACAATTTCACAGAACATACCCAGTGCTTGCCCACCAGCCTTCATGTGTTTAGCGAGATTGGTACCGCGAACTTAAGTTCCATATTATTTCAAAAAATGTTATTGAAAGCTAGCTTACTTCTTGCTTCTAGCCATCGCAAATGATGAGTTGACCTTCAACTCTAAAACTGAAACACTTGGTCACAAACGTTCTGTTTACCTTTAAGAACTCCTATTGAAATACTATGTTAAAGGCAACTCCCATTTCGAAAAAAAAATAAGAAAATGTTCATGTAGTCTTGCTGAATACGCCCACGTTTGCTTTGGAATCCAACAATTACAAGTGCTATCATCCCATCAAATCCTTCGACTCAAATCCTTGTTCAATGTCAGAATACAATATATCTTTGTGAATATTCCAAATTACGCCCTGAAAAACCCAATCCTCTTTAGATCAATGTCAATATCATTGATGTATTATCACGTCCCATTTTGGACCAGTTACCAGATTGATTTAACACCCACAGATTTATTTTCTCGTGTCCTTGGCCACCTTGCATTGCGCTGTGGAAATTAAAGCCTTTTGAGGTGAGATTTTTATTTAATGAACCCACGCTATTCCCTTTGAATTTATCGATGACGACTCAATCATACCTTGCGGCACCACCATCACACCATCACATCGTCATAAAATCAGACCGTCCCTCAAGACACCAACACACCGTCAAAAAAGCTTGAAGTTATAACCTCATCGATTGTGGTAGGACTCGACCAATATCATATGTACGCTGATTCCCCGTCATGGGCTTAGCACTTTGTTAGCGCGCCAGAAACCATTCGTTTTATAAAAGTATCCTTTCGAAATTAATATCATTCCGCCCACTGCCCCAACCATTCACAAGTCGTCCACCATGGCCACCCCCCACCCCCCCATCACAACCCCCAACTGACACCCATCCTAAGGGCATAGATGGATGGATGCTAAAAGAAGATACACATCATGCATAAAAATTCCACCGCATTAACATAATGTGCGCCGTAGTAAAAAAAAAATAAAGAAAAATTATATACATCAGTATGTGCGAGTAGGTAGATTGCTGCGTACGTACGAGTGTATTGTGTTTATTTATATATTCGAATCGACTCGCAAGTATGTTACAGTGCAAGACCAAAGACTAGGGCTTCTTACCTTTTCGTTTAGTTCGAAGGCAAAATCAGACCAATAATAAAGGACTCCAGGTTAAAAATCGTACTCATTTTTGTACCTACAACCTTTGTTTGTATAATGCGGTGCTTAATAAAGATCGATCACAATTTTTTAGGTGACGGAGCGCTTCACTTTAGTTTTAGTATGTGCTATCAATCAATGTCTCAAAGGTAGTAAAAATTTGTTGGTCGTTTGTCAAAAACATTAGAAATTCTGCCTCATCCTATATCCCAACGCTCATATACAATGACACTCCACCTGCCAGCTCTTTAGATAAGGCCAATCTGCTTGCTGTATACTTTGCGGCCAGCTCAGCACTTTCAGGTCGTGCTTTGTCTCCGCCTACACTTGAGTGTAGTCGAATCTTCACAAATCCGCTGGTGCGGATGGTATATTATGGTATATTCTTTTAAAGAAGTCATATTCATAGCTCGCAAAACCACTGAGTAAGCTTTTTCATCAATCCTACTCTTTAGGATCCTTTCTGTGCAGATGGAAAACATCATTTGTCCAGCCCGTTCTTAAAAAACCTTCTTCTCTCTCTTCGTATAGACCTATTGCTCTTACGTCCCTTATTTTCGAGGTCATGGAAACGCTAATAAACCGTGAAATATCTCAATACACGAAAACTTCTCAATGACCGATTTCCGTAGCAACAGGTCCACTGGTGATTTGGTGGCATGTCTCACCAAAAAGTGAAACCAAAGCTTACATCAATCTGGCGAAAGCAAGATAGTTGCGTTTGATATTTCTAATGCATTTGACAGAGTTTGGCATCAGGCCTTTTTGTCGAAAATTAGAAATTACCTTTCGGAACATTCAATTCAAGTTATCTTGGACGGTTTCAAGTCCGATATGCACAAAATAAATGCTGGTGTGGCCCAGGTTTACGTTCTGTTTCCGACACTCTTTTTAATTTTCATTAATGATCTCTTGTCTGCAACATCTAATCCTATATATTCCTTTGTTAATGACAGTACGAATACGAAATTCGTTCCCGGAATCACGTTCCTGTTCTTCAGTTGTAGAACTCTTTAAATTCCGATATTAATGACATAACCAATTGGGGAACAATGAACAGAGTGGAATTTAGTGTTTCCAAAACATAATGATGTCTGCTGTCGTTAAAGCGAAATCCAAACATCCAACCATTATCTATGAATGGCACTTGCATCGTTGAAACCCAAAAACCTTCCATTCTCGGTATACGAGTATGTGTCAATGACAACTCAAGTTGGAATGACCTCATATTCGATATCGTCAAAAATGCAGCGAAATGTCAAGGTGTTCTCAAGCGATGTAAGAAATACCTTTCCACTGGTTTCAATATTTGCGTCCAAAATTGGAGTACAATTCCCACATCTGGTCAAGTACCCCTAAAACATTTCTGCACCTGCTAGATAGATTTCAAAGCCATGCGATAAAACTCATAGATGATACTAATATCAGTCAGTCAATTGACACACTCGAACACCAATGTAATATCTCCTGTCTCACTATATTTTTTCGCTATTTCCACCACCAGTGCTCCATAGAAATTGCCAGTAGCATTCCGCCCATTGAAACTTTGAATCGTAACACCTATCTCGCTTTGAATGCTCCAGCCCACCTTTGAAACATCATGATTCTTTCCTATTCCTATGGAATGCAGTGCCGAGCTCTTTATTCCCTAGTCACTATAACTTTCTAACATTTAAAACCAAAGCACATCGGTATCTCTCTGATGTGCAAACATCTTCAGAGTACATAAAATCCCTTGTGCGCGCGCCAATTATACGAGTATAATAAAATCGGTTCAGTAGTTTTTTTTCTTTTTTGTTATCCTCGGACAAACAGACAAAGAGAGAAATGAACAAAAATTATAAAAAGCATAGATTTGGGTACAGATACATCCATACGACAAGAACCAAGGGGTTTTTTTTTCCAAAATATCTTCAATATACGAGTACAAATACGACTGCATTACAGTTTTATAATAGTAGAGATAAATACTCTACATGAATGGTAATAAACTTTAATTAACTTTGTTTATTACGCATGCAAAATGAACTCTGAAAATATAAGTCGCGTATTAAAGCAATAACATTACTGCTAATAGCAAACAACAATTTTACATTGCTAAAATAAAGCAAATCATAAAAATTAAATGATTTCAGTCTTCTGCCTCCTCATTCAAGGACATTGGACTACTGCAATTTGGTGAAAATGGAATCCAATGCGCTGGGAATATATGTATATGTGAATCTGACATGCATTCAATGTATGAGGTGTGTTTTTATCCCTTTTAGATGGACATATTTAGGATCTTCTGTGTGTTCCTGGAACATTCTAAGGATGTTCCTTGGTAGATTAAATCATTCTTTTGCGCAACTGTCTGGATAAATTATTACGTCTACTACGGGGTTCTAAATGCTCCTGGATCGTACTGAGTCCCATGCTTTTTAGAAACTGTCGTCGTTTCATACGTGTATTTTCATTATTAGCCTCATACAATATATATGCATTTATGCCTGCTATATTGAGCTTTGCGTAGAAAATTGTCAACGGCAGTTTATTCGAGTCTCTGCTCACGTTGTAATTAGTGCAAAGTTCATCTGCTATGTCTACTCCGCTCTTGGTGGGTTTTGCTTGACGACCGTATACTCATCGATGTTATCGTCGTGATGCAACCTTGATACCAAGAGGACGGCTCTGTTTTTCTTTGGAATGTAAGACACCAGGGTAATATCGCGTTATCACGTAATGTCCGCAACTAGATGAGTTTAGGTTTTTTCCACGGGTTGTGACAAATCCAGGTGGAATTTTCTTCTTGTTATGTACCTAATGTATGGAATTCATAACTTGTAAACCAATTATGGAATGTAAGGTTGCGATGTGTTTTGGAGGTTGGAAACACAATTCGATTTACCACGTTAAATGGTTTGTTGCTAATTGAGTAGGGACCATTTGGCTGTTTACCGGCATATATCTTCAGATTTTCTCTGAATGCCACTTCCATTTCGTCAGTAGAGGAGCAATTTTCAACCCGTCGAATACATGTTGTGAAAATTTTAACACATTTTTCGGAAATTTCAGAAAGTAGTACCAAGTTGTGGACTTTTTTATTGCATGACGAGTAGGCTCTCCATCAAAACATAGGCAGCTTTGTATAAAGTACAATTACTGTACAGGTTGTTGATAAAGTCCAATATTCTGATACAGATTTGACACTTTTTTACAACTAATAACACAGAAATTATATTTTCAGAACGTGTACATAGGTTTGGTCGAGGTGATGCTTTTTGCGACATTGTTCCATATTTTCATTTGTAACACTGTAACACTGGCATTACACTAAATATGCAATTCAAAGTTCGTCAAGCAAACACTACGTCAGCGATGTCACTGGATCATATTTATTCGAGCTGAGTTGATATACGTGTATCTCGGTGAGCAGGAATTTTGGGTAGAGGAAGGCAGTACCTCCAGCTACATAGGCACTCGAGTTATTGGTACGGTAAATCAAATAATGGTTTGAAATCGACTTGGGTCAACATTAGTTAGGGTCATTGGCACCGAGTTAAGTAGTTCTACACCACTAAACTTGGGCAATTCTGCAATTAAGTTTCAGCAGATAAAAGCTACGATAAATAAAATGGTTATATTTTAATCAAGAGATCAACAAGCCCGCACTGCTCCGCCTAAGCTCAGGACAAAACAAAAGGTAGAGAATACCCACGCATGCAGAATCCGAACGATGGCATCACTTTATGTTCTTACCAACGTATCCAGCCAGGAAAAACTGCAGAAAACTCCTAGAAAAAGTCACTCAAGATTGATTTGGAACACGAATGGAATCTTTATAGATAGAAGCAAAAAGAATATAAGAAGCTAATTCGGATTTTGAACATAAGAAGCAAAACACCACATTACCTATTTTCAAAACTAAGCTTTGTGCAATCCGAAAGAACATTAAACTTAATACCGCCAAGACACAGATATTTAATTAGAAGTCGCCAGTTTTTTATTCATGCAATTCATCTATGGAATCAGCTTCCTCCAAGTTTAAAAAGGCTGAACACAGAGAATCATTTTAGAAAGGAATTATTTGAACTCATTTAACCTGACATTGGCTTACTCACCCTTCTACTTTCTTTCTTCTTTCATATCTTTCTATTTTTTTTTTCTCTCTTTATTTTTATAATATTTTAAACTATAATTTATATGCATTGTTATTTATAATTATAATTGTTCTATTAATTGTTTTTATTGCTTTGAAACCTGTGCAAATCAAAAGTCAATTATAACTTAATATTGTACAGAGATACATCATTATTATTAAAATAAATAAATAAAAATAAATAAAGACTTTGGCGAAAAAATCGAGATACTCATCGAAACCAATAAGCTAGTTAAATACTTCAAAAACTTGTAATCAGCCAGGCTGGAGTCACTCGTAAAAGCTGCTCGTACCTACATTTACTACGTAACAATCACTGAATTCACTGAAGCTGCAAGTCAGCCGAGTAACAGAATATGCCGTAGCTGATATCTGCTATTAGTTATGGCGTCGAATGAAGCGATCAAGCATAATGGCTTCAAATTTTCTGAAAGGGATGGCATATACCCAGTTATGCTGCAAAAAGGTGTAGACCAGCTTCTGGGTACTCCGAAGAGAATCTTCACTTATGTTGTAATGACCATATATTCGATGTCGTCAAAAATGCAGCAAAATGTCTGGGTTTCCTCAAGCGATGTGAGAAATACTTCACGCCCGCTGATCTGACATCAATGCATAAGTCAGAAAGTAGCAAATAAGCTTGCTGAATTCGGCCACTACGTTCACTCTAAACTAGTCTCACACCTACAGCGAACCTGAGCTGACCACGATAAATCTGTTCGTCCATAACGTACCTGCCTTGCCAGCACTTAAACCATCCCGCTTCACACCACCACCCCACAACGGTCTAAAACCAATGCTGTCCTATGCTGTCCTACCGTCAATCGCATGCTCTTCCCTTTGATATGTACCCCTTGACCGAAACTAATTTGATTCCCGACAAAAAGAATCAGGAATTGTTCCCCCCTACTTTTAATGTATTTCGCGACGACGATCCTACACGCACAAATGACGATTCTCCCTGTCGAGGCGTCCTACTGGCGATCCACAACAGCCTTAACTCTTCTACCATTACCATTTCTGCGTCCTCTAAAGTCGACTTTGTCGCAATAAAAATATCACTCCCTCTCAAGTCCCTTTACGTTATATGTTGCTACATCCTACCAGCTCAACCCATCGAATCTTACCAACTTGTTATCGATGCGATCGACCATTAATTGACCTGTCTGACTCTATTGATGATATTCTTATTTTCGGGGACTTTAATCTTCCTCAGCTACAGTGGACTCCATCAGATGATCAATCGTTTTTCATCGCTTCAAATGCCAACTCAGCTAAGGAATGTCTCTTCTTAGATCGCTTAACAGACTCAAGTCTATGCCAAGTCAGGCAATTATATGGGCAGGCAATTATACCTTATATTCACTCCTCCGTCTCACTTTTTCCCCAATTTCTCTCTTTCTCTTTCGTCTATCCCTCTCACAAGGAGAATTTCCTTAGGCTTGGAAAACCTCCTTTATAACCCCGATCCACAAAAAATTATCAAAGAACGAAATTACAAACTACCGTCCAATCGCTAAACTTGGATTCCTAAAGGGCAGGTCAACCACCACAAATATCGTTGAATTCGTATCCTTCGCACTCTCTGCCCTAGAGAATGACAACTAAGTCGATTTAGTTGCAACCGATTTTAGCAAGGCACTCGATAAAATGTCTCATCGATTAATACTCTTCAAATTGTCTGCAGTTGGCTTTGACCCCATACTGTTAAAATTGATATCTTCTTAAATCGAAAACTCGTTTTACAGTGTTTGTTTTAGGTCAGCCCACTCGGCTCCATTTTTGGCCACCTCTGGGTCTCGATAGGATCATCAAACACTCGCATGCTTCTCTTTACGCCGACGACACCGAATTTTTCAAAACCATTTCCTCTCCCCATGACTCCTTCCTCCTTGAACAGGACTTTGATAGTTTTTCGATCTGGTGCTTCAAAAATTGTTTGGAACTTAATATCGCCAAATGACAATCCATCACCTTTTCACATAAGCCGCACCAATCTCTTCCCCGACTCTACATTCTCCACAACCAACCTATCTATCGTGTTCATATCTCGAGAATCGAAAACATTCAGCGCCGTTTTCTTTGATTTGCTCTTATCCTTTTACTCTGCCCCCTATCAAAACCGTCTGAACCTTACTAACCTAAAAACCCTTGAGGAACGCAGAGAGGCAACCGACTTTCTCTTCATTTATCGACTCCTTTCAAGTCATTTTGAATGCGAATCCCTTCGCAACTCTATTTTCCTCAACACTAACCCTCGTAATCTACGTACCCCCCGTCACTTCTATTTTCCAACCCGCCACACCTCGTATGGAACGAACGAACCAATCTCTCGTATGATACGAAAAATCAATTCAAACCGTACCGTCTTTGACTTCGACCAATCAACCTTAGTTTTAAGTTTAAGTTTAATTTTAAGTTATAGCTTGTATTAAGCCGAATAAATGGGGTTCTAACTACTATTTTAATTTTGGTGGTCGCCCCCCGTACAATTTTGGTTAGAACTTGCACACATTTAAGACCAATGTACATCGGTACCTCTCTTTTCGACTTCGCTGAGATTCCTTCACCCGCGCTGTGTACAAACATTTTAAGGGTATAATAACCCCTTGAGCGCGCTCAAATTAAAATAAAAATATCCTGGAAGTGGATTTATACCGAAATTCTGAAAAGATGAATACATCTAACCTTAAAAGGCTTGGAGAGAATAGTAGAGCTTCATCTGGACAAAACTTCATTGCGAATGTTTCTTCTTCCAAGATGCAATATGCATACCAGCGCGGAAAATTTTACGGGAGTGAGCTTCAAAATCTGATGGGCGGGATTGAAAGCGCATCAGACCAGATGGAGTACGCGCTTAAGGGCGCTTTCGACAACGCAATTTTTGGCAGCATTTGTAACTCGACCGTATAAGACAGCTTACTTAGACAGACTTCATTCCTCGTTTATATTCCCATGTAAACTATACCCGCCAAAATTTGGACTCTGCTCGTAGCATATAGAAAAGTACTTTATAATAAAATAAGTGTCTACTGACTGGAAGAATTTTCAGTATTCTGAAGAATGGGTAAGGCGGCTGCACTTGCAGACCTCCTTTATGGCACACTTTTGAAGGACGATCAACTGCTGCAGTTTATTAGTGCAAGCTTTGAATGGAAAAAATCCAAATGAATTGTTTTTCATTTTATATATTGCTGGAGGAAAACTTGCTGAGGCGGTAAAAATATCGAATGGTGGAAAGAAAGTATTGCTTTAAATTTGGGATGTGTTTGAACCAATTCATTTGGTGGCACAACAATGGATTTAGCCTTAAAGGTGGTCTCTCATGAATTAGCAGACCGCATAGGTAATAGGTATTTGCGAAGTCTGGGGCATGGAATGTGAAGTCAATATCAGAATATTCTTGTGAAAATCATAAGTTTTGTTTTTTTGTAAAGTATGTAGGTGACTGTGTTCAGTGAACCAGAATCTTACCTTACAAGGTAATCCAAGCATGGAATTAATGTATATTCAAAACATGATAGGTCCAAGAACAGATCCCTGAGGAACACCTATATTAAGTGTCCTGTGAGACTTACGTATTGTATTCTGACATCCGAAAAAGCATCTTCATACTACATATATATGTACATTTTTCTCTTCCTATTTACGTATATACGAGGGGCGTTCAACATAGTATTATCAGTAATACTATTATTTTAGTGCAATCATGTAAAATTTCATATAAATGTGATTATTAATTCGCGTTTTATCTCTAGTTAAACAGAATCATAATGGCAACTGAGACGATGATGGTGAAAATTGAGCATCGCGCTGTAATTACATTTCTCACTAAGCAAGGAAAAAGTCAAAAAACTATTCATGAAGAGATGGTGGCTGTTTACCAGGGTTCCGCACCTTCATTATCAACTGTGCAAAAGTGGTCTAGTGAGTTCAAGGGAAGCAGAGAGAGCATTGAAGACGACCCCCGCTCCGGCGCCCCGGCTACTGCTTGTACGGGAGAAAGCATCAAAGAAGTCGAAAAACTTGTTCTTGAGGATGCCCGAATAAAGGTGAAAATGATGATAGAGATCACCAAGCTTTCAATTGGTACCATTCACACCATTCTTCATGACCATCTTAACCTTTCAAAGGTCAGTGCAAGATGGGTGCCACGAATGATCACAGCGCCTCAGAAAAAAGTGAGAATCGCATGCTGTAGAGAGCTTTTGGAGATGTGTAGTGAGAACGCGGACGGTGTTATGGATCGAATTGTTACTGGGGACGAAACATGGGTCCACCACTATGACCTTGAAAGCAAACAAGAGTCCACGCAGTGGCATAAAAAAGGAACAGACCCCCCGAAGAAGTTCAAAGTCACTCCGTCTGCCGGGAAGCTCATGGCCACAGTTTTTTGGGACTCAAAGGGAATCATGCTCATTGAGTACAAACAAAAAGGTGAAACCATCAATGACACATCCTACGTTTCCACTTTGCATAATTTGCGGGAGGAAATTAAAAAGAAAAGACGTGGTAAACTCGCAGCGGGTGTGTTGCTTCTTCATGACAACGCTCCTGTTCACACGGCGCGAGTTTCCAAGGCTGCTGCGCGAGATTGTGGTTTCGAAGAAATCCAACACCCACCCTATAGTCCAGACCTTGCCCCTAGTGATTATTTCCTGTTTCCGGATTTGAAAAAATGTCTTCGTGGAAAAAGATTTTCGGATGATGAAGAACTCAAGTTGGCAATAAATGGGTATTTTGCAGAGAAAGAGGAAATTTATTTTTTTGAGGGTTTAAAAAAGCTTATCTCAAGATGTAACAAATGCATTGATGTTAGGGGAGATTATATTGAAAAATAAAAACAATTTAAATTGAATTCGCATTTTCCTTCATATCGATACCGAGAATATATTGAACGTCCCTCTTATATACATATTTATTTGTTTGAATTTGTGTGATTTTTTTTTCTCCTCGAATTTTATTCTTGTTAGCTGAGTGGTTTTTTGAGTGACTTTTGCGACCATTTGTACATTTGCAATTAACTGTGGCCGCGGAATTCTGTTGCGAAATTCCGGGATGTTAAAAGTTAAGCAGTTAGTTATTTAGAAAGGTGCCAGGCTACCGGCAACCAAACAAAACAAGAAAACCAGAACTCGAGCGCAAGAAAAACCGCAACCACACGGACGGATCGAATAAGAGTGAATGCGTAGAACCGAAAGCAGGCCCAAAGGGGAATCACAAGAAAACCGGAATTGCAACCAGCGGCTGGTTCCTAGCTCGGGATGAAAAAGGCCGTATATGATACACAAAGAAATCACAATCATGGGGCACCAAAGGGTTGCCCAGTCAAGGTTTATGATTCCGTACGAACACAAAATTGGGTTACGGAGTTTGCCGAGAGAACGGTAAGGAGCCTTACGGGATTCTACGAATCACAAATAATTACAACTAGGATAAGATCACACAAATATATGTAAAATACAAGGGGTACTTAGCTGATTTACTGCCTGCTGGGGTCGGTCCTGTTTCTATGTCGGCACCAACCCCGAGGGGGTTTTATAGTTCGTGGTCGGTTCTTTGATTGTCTTTGGGGGGTTGATTTCCAAGTCTCGTTTTCTTCTTTTGTTCCTGATGTGTTGTCCTCGTTCGTTTTACTTATTTTTATAACTTGTTGTGTTCCTCTTCACTGTTGATTCGTTAATCGTTAATTTTTTTAGTCGGTTGGTTATTTTTTTTTCCTTTTTTTATTTATCTAAAGCTATGACGGCTAAATATCAATTGCAATAGCCGCGCATTTCGGCTAGTTGCCTCTCCCACACACACACACACATTCATACGTGGTTCCACTAATTCAGCTGTCAGGCTAAAGGGACTCACGTCCAGAGCTCTAACAGCCTCCCTATGTTCGTTCTGTCTGTCGAGTGACTGCTTGGGTCCATATTACACCTTCGGACCCAGAGCACTTTTTGACCCAAAACCCTATGACCGCAAAGTAGAGGGGAAACCTTTCCCAGGAATAATGTTAAGGAGGTCCGTAAGAGTGAGGGGGGTGGATCGTGGAGAATCGCGAGCTTTCTTTCACAATTATTACTTTTAAATTTGCGGGTTTTGGATGTTTTACAATTTATGTAGCTGGAAGCAAACAATATAGAGTTTAGGGTAGGCTTTCGCCCATTGCTGGGGTGTCGACATCTTCGTTCGTCTAGAGTCTCCAGGCCGTCCGTCTGGTCCTATCCGGTATACCAATTTGGTCATCTCTGGAGCGGTAGGTAATGAGAGGGAACTGGATCCAAAGAATCCAGTAAATCTCTCCTCTACCGTGGCATCTAGACCATGACTGAAGAAATGAACGGAGACGAAACAAGAAAAGACAGGGGGGCAGAGGGGTGAAGCAGACAACAACAGGACCAAAGGGAATTTAGGATTTTTGGGTCGTGATTTGCACGTAACACTTTATTAATCCTTGTGAAATTGAATGTTATGCTACAGGAATTTTATAGTTGTCTTAATTAGCAATAAATATATATAAATAAAAAATAAAATAATTACATATGGTTAAATAATTTCATAGTTTATGACAGGACATAAGCCTCCCCCGATGTTTTCCTTGTTTCCTTGTTTTTATTGTAGCTGTTTTCTTCCACGTATTATTTAATTGTCAAATGTCGTCCCTCTACCGCTTCAGTTGGCTGCCTGTTTTTCTTGTATTATTTCTAGGTCTTCCTCGTGTAGCATTGTGTACATTGTACAGAATATATCTTCTATCACTGCCTAAATGAATTTTGGTGAAAGGAGGTCTTATCTAACTCCTACTCTAGCAGACCTATTTGCATAGAGGTTATTGAGGATTCTGGATATTTTCGTTGTCGATCCTTGGTTTGTCAGCGTTTTCCAGATTGTTATTTGTTCTACTGTATCTAATGCCTTCGTGAAATCGATGTCCTGTTGATATTTATTACATTTTTCTACTATCAGGTTGAGTGTTTGCAAGTGGTCAGTGATGCTAAAGCCTTGGCGACAGCCGCCTTGCTCTCGTCGTTGTGGCTTGTCCAAGGTTTTTTGAATTCTTTCAAGAAGCATTTTGGAAAAACCTTATAAAACACTGAGATCAGACCTATGTGTCTATTACATTTGATGCGTTCTCTTTTTTATGAAGTAGTACAATATTCGACTCCTTCCATTATGTAGGGATTTATTCGGTATTTAAGATCCAGGTGAATATGTTGGTAAGACTAGGCCTTAGTTTGGATTTGCATATTTTCAGTATTTCAGCTAAAATACTGTCATTACCGAAACATTTTCCATTAGGCAGCTCTTTTATAGATGCCTCGATTTTGGTTGATAGAAATGGTTGTACATTTTCGGTGATTTCCTAATTCACTACCGGTTTTTTGTATTCAGTCAGGCTTCATTTAGAGGTATAGAGCGTTTTGGAGAAATTGGCAACTGTGTTATTTATTGTTTGTCAGGTCTGTACACTTATTTTCTTCTTTGGTAACTTCAATATTCATTCTTCACCATCAGTTGTGGCCATGGTGGGTGGTACTAGCAATCGCTTCTCACTCGGAGGGGTCAAGGTTCGAATCCTGCCCATGACAAGTCTTTCAAGATTTTCATTTGTGTAATTGGAACTCAGACAGAAAAATTCTGCGTGTGAAGGCATAACACTGCCACGTAGATTTGGCTGTTGTAGAGTTTCAAGCACAAAAAACAAGTGCGAATTATAACCTTCGAATCACTCTAAGTGAAGAAAAAACTCTCCGTTCTATTCGGACTCCCACCCCTGGAGAACGAATATCGAAACCAAATACACCTGCATTCCAAACCACTACAAAAACAATTTTCCTTTCTCCTCCTTCTACCTTTATAATTTTCTTTACTCTATTTCTATTATTGTAGTCTTCAATATGTTTTCTTGTTGATTGTTTACAACGTTTTCTTAGTTGGTTTAGCTCGGTTTTCTTCACACTTCTAAGTTGTGTTTACTGATGTAGCAATTCTCTTATTTGAATAAGGTCCTTTGTCGGTTCCGTAAGCTCATCCATTTTAATTAGCTGTGCTAAACATACCAGACTCTAGTTGATCGTATGTTTCTTGTAAGTTTGTGTCTTGTAGTAGATCAATTGATAAACCTGTTCTAAAACCAAACTGCATTGGACTAGGGAAATAGATTTTCCCTTGATAGTCCATAACTCTTTTTTTAATGGCTTTTTAAAAAACACCCGAAATCGAAGACAATACAGAAATCGGCCTCTAGTCATTTTTATCCTTTTTATTTACCCTTTTTAAAAAGTCGAATCAAAAGGAGCATTTTAATTTTTGGGCGAAAACTCAAATTAAAAAGATGTTGTATTGTAACATTTAAACAACGTAGAGGGTGAGGTTTTACAGCAAAATATTGGCATCATTTCCTGGAGAGCGGTTTTGCCCAACTGTAACAGAGTGATTATTTAATTCATTCGCAACTTCCATAGGATCAGTAATAAAACAATCACCAGTATCGAGAGCTAAGGATAGATAATCCGCCGGTTCAGATGGTATATCTCCCCTTTTTCTGAAGAGGTTTTCTTCCTCGCTGGCAAAACCACTGCGTAAGCTTTTTCATCAATCCTACTCTTTAGGACTCTTTAGGACTCTTTGCGTGCAGATGAAAAACAGCATTTGTCCCTAAAAACCACGAATATTCTTCCCTCACTTCCCACAGACCCACTGCACTTACGTCCTTTCTTTCCAAGGTCATAGAAACGCTGAACAATCATCAGTGCATAAAATATCTCGAAACGCAAAAACTTCACAATGGCTGTCAGTATGGTTTTCGAAGCAACAGATCCACTGTTGGTTTGGTGCCGAAAAGTGGAACTAAAGTGTATAACAATCTGGCCATTAGAAATTACGTATCAGAGCGTTCAGTTCAAGTTGTCTTGGATGGTTTCAAGTCTGATATTCATGAAATAAATGCTGATGTGCGCTAGGGCCCGTTCTGTCTCCGACACTCTTTTTCATTAATGATCTCTGTTAGTTCTAATCCTATATACTCGTATTCCTTTGCTGATGACAGTACTCTCTGCTTTTCATATTCGTTCAGGGACTCACGTTCCTGTTCTTCAGCTGTAGAACAGCCGCTAAGTATGCTAAGCTCATTAAATTCCGATATTAACAGCAAAACCAATTGGGGAACTATCAGCAGAGTCAAATTTAATGCTTCCAAAGCACAATGATGTCTGCTGTCGTAAAAGCGAAATTAAAATACCCAGCCATTATGCATGTATGGCACTTGCATCGTCGAATTCATTCTATGTATGTGTGTCAGTGGCAACTTACGTTCGAATGATCACATATTCGATGTCGTTAAAAATGCCGCGAAATCTCTGGGTTTTCTCAAGTGTTGTATTATAAGACATATTTCACCCCCTCTGATCTTTCCTCAATATATAAGGCATTCATCCGTCCAAAATTGGAGTACAATGCCCACATCTGATCAGGTGCTAAAACATCTCTGAACCTGGTAGATAAGATTCAAAACCCTGCGATAAAACTCAGTCAGTCAACTGACACCCTCGAACACAGACTAAATACGAGTATCTCCTATCTCACTTTGTTTTATCGCTATTTCCACCACCAGTGCTCCATTGAATTTGCCGGTAGCATTCTGCGCGTTCAAACCTTCAACCATAACACCCATCTCGTTATGAATGCTCATCAGTATACGCTCAAGCCCACTTTCGAACGTCCCCTAAAATATCGTATTTCGTTCTTAAGCCGTACAACTCGCTTATAGAATGGCCTGCCGACTTGCAAACATTTAAGAACAATGTACATCGGTACCTCTCTTTTCTTCCTCCCTAAATTTCTTTTGCCCGCTTTGTGTACAAACATTTTGAGGGTACACAAATCCCTTGAACTCGCACAAATTATAAAAAAAAGATGAAATAATAATAAAACTGTCGGAAGGATGTAGGTTAGTTGGCTTGGAAATGAACTAAATGAGAACCGAGCTCATGACCAATAGCGCTGAAATTGAAAATAAATCAGAAAAGGCAACCTCGAGTACGTTCAGGAGTACATCTATTTGGAATAAATTATATCTTTCAAAAACAGAATGAACTAACACAAACAAGAGTCCCGAATAGCTGGAAGCAAGTTTTGAATCTGAGACCACTATTTGAGTCAAAAATAAGTGTGGCATTGTGAAAGTATGTGTTTGACGCCGCACTCCTTCCAAGACCCACGTCAGGCTACCAAACTTTGAGTGTACACGTACAAAATTTAAGGAGGCTTGAAACTACACAGAGAGCAATAAAAAGATTGCTTTCACTCGTACATATATTTAGATACCAAAGAATCAGAAATACCAGAAAAGAGTAATAAAAGGAGCAAAAGCTCAAAAATGGCAATGGGCCGGCAACATGCCAGCACAATAAATGATCGTTGGACAAAAATTTGGCAGACTGGTATCCCAGAGATGGTACAAAAAGAACGGGAAGACAGCTTTTAAGATGGAGACATGACCTTCAGAAAATGGCAACAAACTGCAAGGAGCAGCGAGGAGTGGAAAAGTATGGAGAAAGCTCATGCTCTTAGCATATAAAGAAATGTTGCACCCTGAAAAAAAAAAAAAATGAAATTAAAGAAATTAAACTTAAACTTAATTTATATTAAATTGTAAATAAAAATTGTCTTTTTATAACTTTAAAACATTTAATAATACAGAATTTATTTTACTTAAAAATAAGAATAAGAAAAACACGTTGACTGCCACCATACAAAAAAAAACTATTACCAAAATTTCAAACTGTAAATATCGCTGGCGAAAATTAAAACAAACCAAGCTTCAATAGTATCCGTTATTGGAGGGAGGAAAAAACTATTAAAAACTTTATTAAAAATTAAAATTGGTTAATACAATTAATTATAAATTAATTTTTATTACTTACTCTTGGTCTCCGTGGTGCTCTTTGTGATTTCCAAAATTTAAATGAGTTAAAGTAACTGTTAATAAAGATATCAGGCGATTGGCTTGAACGAAGGCACGCTTCGTTAAAATGAATGTGTTCAGAGCACTCGGCATGAAGAGTTTGTTTACACGGTTCGTATTAGTACTACGTTTACATGGGCGTGCGTTAGTAACATTCTCCCTCACATATGACGATCAGAGAGAGTAAATACTCATATTGGATTTCCAACGCCACCAACATCTTGTCATACATCTAAAATCTTTGTCAATCTTTGCAGCTGGTCTGTGATATTTTCCACTTGAGGTGCGGATTACGGCACATCGCACTTGCTCATCTTTACCCTTTATAGCTTCTTCCACGATTCCTTTCGGCCAGCAATGTCTCGGTAGGTTAGGATCAACGACAACCACAATATCTCCTACTTTTATCGGTTTGGCCTTTTCAAACCAATTGGTGCGCCGGGTCAGTGTCGGTAGAACCTCGGACACCCATCTCTTCCAAAATGTATCTGGTAGTTGTGAATGGGGCAATGATGATCTGACATATTTATCCGAGGTGTCGAACAAGCCTGTAGGTTTGCATCTGGATGATGAGCCGAGAATGAAATGATTCGGTCTGAGTACCTCTTGTTCCGCAGTATCCAGCAATAAATACTTAAGAGGTCGACTATTTATTATACTTTCGACTTTAATGAGCAAGTTGTTTAGCTTTTCGTCAGTCATCTTCGCGTCAGGTGTAATTATCTGATACAATACAGTTTTAATGGAACGTACCATACGTTCCCAAGCTCGACGGTGGTATAAATTTCCATTTTGTATGCTGGGTTGTAAATTTAGCTTGGATGTCTTTAAAGTTGATGCGATCGTGAGCTTCACGCAATTCCTTTTCAGCTGCCTTCAAATTTGTTCCATTGTCGCTATGAAATTGTAAGGGGTGACCCCTGCGAGCGATGAAATTTTGGATGACCATAACGCATGAATTCATAGTCAAGCTGTGTGCGAACTGCGCGACAAGTAAGGCATGTGAACACAGTCCCATATCTTTTTTCCGTACGTCTTAAAATAGTCACCGCAAATGGGCCGAAGAAATCAACCCCAACATATGAAAAGGGTCTAGTGTATGGAGAGAGTCGCGCTGTGAGTCCCATTTCTGGAGGCTTTGGAATCGCTGTTCTTATCTTGCATATCTGACACTTGCTGCGTATGTGGAAGATTTGAAAAATTTCATTTATGACTGTCTCATGATTTCCATGTCTAAACTTCAAACCCGTGTGTTAAATGTTCTGTTGTTGTCTTTTCTCGTTTGTAACGTTATATGTGTGTTTTTATTCCATCAAACGGATGGACTGCGGTTGGCATAGTGATTTACATGGGAATAATAAAGTATCCAGCAATTTCGTTGTACTGGAATACAAACCCATTTTATCACTTCGCTGACAATACAAGAATGGAAGGTAATAACTTGGGTAAAGTAGGTAAGCCATTTACTTGAAATTCTCGAAAACAATTTCGTACGTGCTCAAATTTCAGGTGAGATCCTAGCACTTGACGAGAATATGATTCCCTAGCTAGGAAGGCTCCAGTTCCTGGGAAATCTCACAAATATGCCGTGAAAGTGTACAAGCTTTGCAACACAAGTAGCTATACATATATAAGCTCAGTTTATGCTGGAAAATGTAATAATATCAATTACACAGGAAGGCCAACTGAAGGCACTTCACACAGCACCCAAGTTGTTTTAGACCTTCCTGATCGGTATTTGGACAAAGTCAGGACAATCACCACCGATAATTTTTAACCGTCTGTATCATTTGCCAAAAATCTCATTCAACGTCAAACACACCTAGTTGGACGTGACAGGTGCAAAACTAAAAAAAAACAAATTATTGGACGAAAACTCGGGAATGGTCATAATAAAGTGGAAGGACAAACGTGACGTGCTTATCTTAGCACGAGGCACAACTTAGAGGTTATTTCCACAGGAAAGAGAAATCGCAACAACGAAGAAATTCCAAAATTGAAAATGGTAACGGAATATAATAAAGGAATAGACATTTCAAATCAAATGGCGTATTATATCACGTTATTACAAAAAACTCTAATGTGGTACCACAAAATTGCATTTCAATTTCTACTCAGTACATCCGCTGTAAATGCATTAGTGATCTACAAACAGTTCCATAAAAATGCGCAAATACTTGAATTCAGGCAGTCAATCTGCGAATCTCTTTGTAAAATCTTTTCTTTTTTTTTCATCATATGAAAACGATAAACTTTACCCAGGTGCGACTGAAGGACAAAGGACAAATTTACTTTTATCAACAGACAGAAAAACTATCGTTCAAACAAATAATCAAGTCATGTGTACCATCGGTGGTACACACGGCCTCATGCTAAAAAAAAAAAATGTGTTCCACCGGTGGCTCACGTGGCTTCGTTTTGAATGCTTTTGCACAGATACGCAAGTTGAAGCGCTTATGTGCCTTTTCTAAGTTATAAGAAATATTGTATATCATAAGCCTTAGAAGCATTGTTTTCAACGAATACCTTGTCCCAACTTTCAAAAAGCAATAAATTGGGTAATTATTTAATTATATGTAAAGCAGAAAACAGTTCACTGTTCTGATGTTTCAAACCATTAAATAAAAGACCTGTCAAACAGTGCTGCGAAATTCGTAAGTCAATTGTAATTCTACTTCACAGATTTGACGAGGCTGAATGGCTGTGACCAAGGACGCGATTGGTCTGGTAATATCATTTATGACGGTTCCCAGCAATAAGAGCACGATGAGTATCCAAGGCAGGACCAGATCACATTCAAGTTGAAATCACATAGAATAACAAGATTTAGCGCTTTCAGGCTGCTCAAAAAATTCTAAAACTCTACATGACACACGTTGAGAGACTGACTAATTTATCTATGTGCAATATATACACAAATAAAAGGAAAGGGGATATTGCAGCTGCTACAAGAGATACTCGAAAAACTACAGCAATCTCCCTTAATATCGTCATACCACCTGCAGAATATGAGTCATTAGAATTAGCCACAAAATTATAACCAGGAATCGTGAAATCACTGGTTTCGCAAGAATAAATCTAAGTTTCGGGTACAAAAATTATTTCAGACATACTCGTATACTTGTACTCGAAGGCTTCAAGATTGCTTACCAATAAATCAAAATTTTGACGCAGTTCTCTCACATTTTGATGAATAACATAAGCCGATTTGTTATAAAATAAATTGTGATTTGTGGAATTAATGGTGGTGGAGTCGTTTATGGCCTTCCCGAACTTTCTTTTCCAAGCATTTTCTATCTGAAAGATAAATCCACTAAATTTTGCTTGAGTTCCAGTTCAGAGCAAAGTATTTCCGGATCCGAAACAAAATTAGCACTGTCTGTTTCCTCAGTTATATAGTAGTTGCTATCGACAGTTGGGTTTGGCTTATAGGGGGGACACTGAGTTTTGGTAAGCACCTAAGTGTACGAGCAAAAGTGTCACAACATCCTTCGACGCCTGCTGTGAGAGTAATTACGACACCGCGGAGCACTATTACTTTGAGCGATGGTGGGTGCTGGCACTGAAGGAACTTTTCACTAGAGGGCTTCCGCAAAAGGCTAAGAAATTCCAATTATTATGAATAAAATGTCAAATGTTGGTTACTTTCTGGTTTCATTTTCAAATCGTTCTTGTAATGAGTAGACTTTAATAGTCTTTTGGTCGGTTGATTAGATTAAGTCCTGTGTCTCTTCAGGATTGTGCAAAGATCCACGAGGGCAGATGGATGTTGTACAGCCAGAAAACTACGAACTGGACCGTGAAGGATCTCTACGATCAAGGCAGAGTAATCCCTCTATTCCCCAAATGGATCTAGCTGGAGATAAAACACACATATCTAGCCGGTTAAATATGAACGATCAGTGAGAACCTGTTAAAGAAGTACAAAACGTTGAAGCAGATTTGGCAATAAAACGCAATAAAACAGCATATCACAACATTATCTTGAGACTCCTGGTCGCGGATTGAAGAGAGTATGCCGTAGCAAGACGTGCAATATCAAGGTTATGGTTTGTCTCTGATCGAATAGGCAAGGGAACGTATTCATCATATTTTTATTCGATTCTCCACTAAATAGTGATTGTCTGAGAGAGAGAGAGAGAAACTGCATAGAATAAGGCTTTTGACCATCTTTACCCGTGAAAGGTGACCTTAGCTAACTCGGTGTTCAGCAGAAGTCGAGCTAGTCGGTTGCTCCTGATTCACCCCAGACTATATATAAAAGTAGTGGGCGGATGTACTCGGATGATACTATGATATATTTTTTCAAAGAAATTAATCTACAGTGCTTCTTTTATTATGATACTGTGGTGTACATTCTACCAACCTATAGGAAAGACTTATGCTCATCCTCATACTCGTATAGAAACCAAATAAAAGACTTTAAGGGGATTCTCTACTGCAGCTACATGGATACAGACCTACATACAATAGCTACGGAGCTACCAATAATACAGACGTAGGGCCTCTCGCTCGGTCTTAGCCCTAGGGGTGTAGTTGCTCTTTATTTATACGCGATTACTGCTGCGCTCTAGTGGCAATAGTAACACATCTCATCATTTTGTTTTTATTATAAAGCGCGCGTCTGTGTTTGTGAATGTCCTTAGCTTGTTCTGCGGCTCAGTTCTTTTGAAATGTTACTTCAATAAACACACATGCTCAGACATACGTACGCACACACGCATATGCATAATAATGTAGCGTTTTGAATGTATGTACTATACACTGTACTGGTAAGCAGCATAAGCATATCCTTGAGTGTCATGTGTGAGATGTGAGTTTTGTCCCAGATGAAGATTATTATTGAAAGGGCGGAAGTCGTCGAACGATACAATGATGAAAGGAAGACGGCAGGGTGAGTCGTCGACGAGAAAGTTGAAGCCGGCGACGAAAAAGCACTGAAGCGTTTGATCCTAGAAATCTAATCAAATGCTTCCTTAACGACTCTGGAGAGCATCATCACTTGAATCGACGCAGCGTCGGCCTGTATGCTTCAAAATGAGCAGGAAACCAATGAGTGCTACGATAATGTGAGAAGACCGAATGGAAACCTAAGTTAGTAGCTGGATACGAGTAGTTTGTTTCACAATACTCGTACATTTTGATTTGAGTCAGGATACTATGGTACTTCCAGACATTGGCCCTGGCACTGGTACAGGCACTGGCACTGATATTGGCACTGACGATTACCACTGACGATGACACTGATATCATCATTCGCATTCGTGTTCGTATTCCCATTTCCATTTCCATTTCTTAGTAGTCGCACAAATGGAGTAACACCGTAACTGTGTGAACGAAGGAAAATTCCTCAATGGGAATTTATCCCTGACGTCAAGCGCGAAATCATGAAAATCATTTGCCTCCCTTTATGTTATAAAGTAATTAAGTACGCTGAAAGCGAGCTTAATTACGATTTCATTCCTTGGTGTGGCTTGAATCTTGCGCCTGTGCTTACTGCCTGTTGTCACACATTGTGGAAAAATGCCACCAATATGCCAATGCTAAGCCATAGCAGAGATACTCCTCATGTGTGCCTGTGCTTGTGATTGTGTCATATTCTCAAGCAGTCGTTAGCCCCTTCCTAGGCCCTTTCAACTCATCCCACAACGCACAGTCGTTTACTGCTTTGTGTAAATAACAGTCAGATGATGGTGAAGTGTGGTGCAGAGCGATAGAGAAGAAGTAAAGACGCACCTACTCGTATTCTACCGCTGTTCCAGCTGATATCCGTATCTTTACGAGAAGCTGATTCCACCTGATTCAAAAATCTTCAGTCTACTCATCCAGTCAACCATCCGACTCACCCATTTGACTTGGTCGAGGTCGATTGTATAATTGCTTCATTCTATTTAATTCGTTGGGCTTTCTGTTTTCTTTTAAAAAATTTTGTTTACTTTTTGCTTTCTTGTGTCTGTCTTTGGGCTTTCTTCTTCAGCAGCCACATTGCGGCTTAATATTTCAATTTTTTATAATTAAAATGCAAATTCGGGAGCTGCGTTGTGTGGTAATTAAGTGGCCTCTAAGCACAACCTGAATTCGTTTTCATGGAAGAAAGTTATTTTTTGGTTTTTTGAGAATGTCTGTCTCAGCTGGAATACTCGTATTGTTCTGATAAATGATTAAATTTGTCTGCTTAAGCAGGTTTATCTTTCGGCTGGAAAAGTTTTTGAGGTGTTTGGGTAAAAAATTTCAATTGAAATGGATGAATTTAAAGAGGCGATTCTATAAAGCGTTGTTTTTTAAATGCCACAAAAGGCACTGTTGTTCGGTGAAGTAGTATGAATTCAGGTTGTGATGAATTTCAAATAGACAATCTGCACTTTTGAGGGCACACTCGGAATAAATAATACTATTGGCGTTAAGTAGACAGCTTTTGAAAATTAGTGATATTTCTAGATTTCCTTTCTTAGAAAGACTTCTTTCCCCATTGAGGTGCTTCATTGACAGAGCTGGTTCGAAGTTGCTCACAACATCCATGCGCTTACAACCTGCGTATGCTGCTCAATTTGAAGCTCTAACCTGCTTGTAGGTTTTAACTAGGATATAATCGATATTCCGCCTTTATTCCATTTTTGTTAATAACTATATCTTAACTATCCTTCGTTTTATTGACAAGTCAAATAGCAATGATATCGATTTTTTTGTTTTATCCCAATACCAATCGACGTACAATTATAAACCCCTGTTGACTTGAGCGCTATATAGTTTCAATTCCCACGATTCTTGTATCTCTTTCTACGACAACTTCATTAGGCTCAAACGCTAGAGAGACTATCAAAACAGAACACTCAGACAAGGAACCCATTCATTATACGCATTTCATCCTCCTTTAATTGAAATTTGTCCGTCCTTCAAACAGAGATGAGTAGTAGCTGCAGTGTATCTGCAGCCTAATGCGATCGTCAGTTCTGACATTTACAGTAGCTCTAGAGACTTCATCACCCTCACAGCAAGTATAGCAAGAGGATAGATAACCAGTGCCTAGCACCCTTAGGTACTTAAGAAAGTTGAGTGCCCCATTAAAACAGCAATACGCAGTCAACAGTCTTTTTTGCTGAATGGTAACAGGGGATCAAGTCACCTACGATTGTGTTCATAAGAAACAAAAACAAAAAGTCCCAACACAGATTCTGGTGTTATGCATTGTCTTGCACAAATTCTTCAGCGATCCTATCAACAAAAGAGATTCGGGGCTGAGTGTGTCCAAAAACTCCTGCATTTCGAACAAGCTTATAGGTGATAAGAGGACCTTGAAAGGCCTTAATTGAGCTTGGCTATAGCAACAGACGTAGACACCTAATGATATTGAAGTGTAGTATTGTCGACCTCCATGAAGGGGTCAGCCTAGATCGATTATGAAGCTATCGGTGCAGATCCAAGTATACTATTTTTCTGGCACAGATTTTAGCTGAAGCCAGTATTTAGTACAGCGAAAGCTGGCTTCGTAATTCCACAGTAACTGCGGTTTTGGCTTAACAACGTAGGATCGCGGAAACGGTTGCAAGGTGCCAAGATAAACGGTTTTGGAGTCTGGTGAAAGCAAAAGTGACGATTGTGCATGAGAGCTTATTCGATCTAACAACTTTCATATTATCACAGCCGGGTAAATCTTGAAGGCTCTCCATTGTAACAAGCCCCACATCTCACTAAAGGTCCCATACACTGCCGGAAAACCGATAAAATGTTAAATGTCATCAAAGCAACATGCCCGCTATCCAAAGGAGTTTGGGTGGGTTATTACTAGTGTCGGCAACATCTTGGGTGTACCCATTGTAGGGTCTTTTGCTGCAGTCTGCAATAATGTAGCACTACACAATCGCAAGCGGCAGAATTGACACTTCCCCAGCGGGACAGTTAATCTGTGTATCTTTTGGAGTTGGATAGGATCCTGTTGATCGTCGACCAGAGAACGGCATGATGGGTATAGCATAGTGATATTATCTGCTTACACTGCTGGTGACCATTGAGCTGATTCTGCACATTGAAAGCATCAGCTGCATTACGGCGCAGTATTCGGCTGTGGAGTATACGAGTGCAAGTGCGGTAGTACGAAGTGTTGATGCACTTGAACCCCAGGTTGATCCAGGGTTTTGTATTATGTTCTGGCGGGTTTTGAGTTTTCCAGCAACATTTGTTAGGTGTTCTTTGTATGTAAGGGATCTCTCTAAGGTTATGCCCAGACATACCTTGGGTTTCGGCTGTGGTTAAGTGAAGAGTTGTTAAACTGGACGTCCAATCTATAAATCGCCAGTTGGATGGTAAGGTTATTATTAGTGCGTCAATGATAGCACCTGGTCCGTACAATATCTACCCGCACAAAATTAGGGTTTTTACTGTCAAAAGATCGTTGGTAAGCTCTTCGGGTGTAAAAATACTCGAGAACTGTGATGACTGTGGGATATTGGTCTTGAGGTTTCTCAGAACCCGTTTTATGGTGACTGTTTCCTTTCCACAGGAGCACGAGAAACGTCTACTATGTAGTTGGACACTTTGTTTGGGTCCATGTAGGAGTTTGTGGTGTTGGAGCTACTCCTTCGAGTTTGCGAAGGAGACTCCTTGCTTTCCTGATAAAGTGGGTGAAGTTGAAGCTGTTGACCGCTGATATCTACTTCTTTTTGCTTGACTCGTCAAGCGATCTTAGTAGTTCGGTGAATCCAAGTACCTAGAAATTGTCGTATAGTCGTTCACTTCCTTCGGTCCATCTAGGAACGTACCCTTCGCGAAAGCATCGGAGAATATGTTTTTGGCAGATGACGTTTAAGTTTAAGCATGAATCGAGCTCGTCAGAGAACAAATTCCAATCGGCCTTGGAGAAGTTCCAGCGCTTTTGTACGGAAGTAGTTAGATGAATCTGGATTCCGACATCGATTATGACTGGACGATGTTGGCTATGCGGGATATCAGGCAGGACTGTTCTGGAACCAGAACGGGGTTGGAGTTTCGCATCAAAGGTTACAAAATACATGTCCGGGCTGTAGCCTCTTCACCATTTTCGATAGTGAAAGGTCGTTTGCTGAGGCATTCTAAGTGTATTTATATCCACTTGAGAGTTAAGTTCTTTTATATAAAAATAAAAAAAATAAAAAGTGGTTTGAGTATGCCCATTCCATTAGCATGTTACCGTTGTCGTCGTTGTTTTCATACCTGTATATGTTATGGTGGCTGTTGAAATCGCCAATGACGGCTGTGGGTTGACATTTTGGACATTAGACGGCTACGGTGCTGAGAGGAGTGGGTTGTATCTATATATTTTACTTCCAATGTAAATGTCTCCAATTTGAATCATTATTGTAAAGATGTTGTTGCTGATGCTGCTTTGTTTCTGATGTAGTCTGCTGACTCGAATGTTTGGGGCTCCTATCCGATAGTAGCCGATGACAGTTCCTCTAGCCTTTAGAGCATCATACGATGTAGTATGTGGCTCTTGGACGACGGCTACGTCGATGTTGTTAGTCAGTAATAGTTTAAATAAGTAGTCACTTTTGGACTTGCTTATACCTTTGATGTTAAGTTGACATATTCGAACAGAAGGTCCGATACGCAGCGGCCATACTGTTGAAGCTACATCTGTCAGATTTGCTGTCATATATTCAGTCTGTTTTGCCAAATCACCATGGATGGATATAGCGTTCAACACCACGTGCAAATGATAAAATTGTTTTATAAAAATGGGTGTTCTGTTCGGGCAACGTCCCGACCGTTTCACCATTTTACGGTCGCCATAATCGTCCTACCAAGAGGACTATTCGCAGTGTGGTGGATAAATTTAAGTTCACTGGCTCAGTAAACGATAAACCAACACCCGTAGGGTAGGGCGAGGAGGTTCTGACACGTTAACGGATATTGTCAAAAAATTAGAACTTGCTTTAACAAACAAAGTTCTATTTACATTAAATTAACTTTATTAGGGTTTAAGCTTATACAAAAACAATTTTTAATACTTGAATTACTTACCATATCAGAGTTTATTATTAATTTATAAAAGAAGAAAAAGTGACGAAACATCCTACTCTGTAGGAGGTTTTATCATGACATAGGAGGTTCCGACAGTTCGAAAAAAATTTAAAGATATATTAAAAAAACAAAAACAAATATACATATTTTTTTTGGTTTTAATGATCTTTATAAAAGCAATAAAACAAGAGATAGTAAACAAAACAAAACGACAATAACACGTAAAAAAAAAAAAACAAGAAATTCAGACTTAAATCAAATTTTATTTCTTATTTAAATAAAGTAAATACCATTTCAATTTTTAGTTTTTTTTTTTTAAGTTATTAAAAGCAGTCTTTAAATTATAAATTAATGGAACATAATAAGAAAATTAACTAACATCTAAATCACCAAAGTTAAGATCAAAACAGATTTTATTTTTGGACCTGGATATTCCCGGAAGGTCTTTTGGATTCGCCAATTTAGCCACTAAGTCAGATCTCATTGCTATTCCTTTATCTTCAACTACAGGTTCATAAAAATAGTTGCCATTTTTTTGCCGACGATAGTATTTAATAAAATAACACATCACCGATTTCATATCTACATCTTCAACTCTACCGATATAATAAAAAGGTTTTTTGTCTTCGAATTTGACCAGAACAAAGTCACCAATTTCAGCATTAATATCTTGGGAAAATGTGACATTCTTGGTAGGCTCAACGTCTACCTCTGCATCACTATCTATACCAAATTCAAGAGATTGATCCGAATTTCTAACACTATAGGTTTCGCTTTCGGAGGAGGATGATGCAAGCACTTTTTTTACGTGTTTTGGCTTTGTAACTTTTTTCTTTTCCACAATCCATTTTTGTTTCATTTTTTTTTGTTTTTGTTCGGCTAGTTCCACAATTCTATTTTTTTCGGGTGTGTCGGTATAAATCCGTGATTTAGAAATTTTGCTAAGATTCTTTTTCTTTGAATTCATTTTCGGGTAAGGCCGAATCACTTCCGGTGTAAGGTGCTGATAGGTACCATTTGAATTCTTCTGCGCATTTAGACTTGGCGATACAATTTTTACTGGGCTGTACCCCGTTTCTTCAATCTCTAGAAAATCAAAGTCCTGGAAAATAGCATCATTCATCGGAAATATTCCAGTTGTTGAAAACCCTTTTATAATATTTTCCGGGGAAAATGCTTTCAAAAATGGCTGGCAAGCGATTTCCGCAATATCATTAATTCTAATTATACGACCCGGATTATTGGCAAGAAAATTGTTGAATGCTGACTTACAGTATTTCTTAAATGGTCCAAACACTGATACATCAAGAGGTTGAAGCTTGTGCGATGTGTGAGGTGGAAAGGATAATAAGATAATGCCATTCTCTCTACAAAAAATTATAGAATCGAGTCCACAATGCGACACATATTATCCAATAAAACCATAATTGGATCTTGAATTGAACACCGAGTTTGTTTTGCAATGTGTTCCAAAACTTTCGGAAATAGCTCAGAATTCATCAAACCACTTTCTGCTAATAAGGAAATCGATCCGGGAACAGCACCTTTGAGGAATGCAGGATTAGTCCTTTTTCTTGGGTAAACAAATGCTGGAGGGATATGGTTCCCAGCTGCATTCACTATTGCAACCATAGTAACTAATGTCCCCCTTTCAGCAGAAGCAACTTGGGAAACAGTCCTCTTCCTATTTTCAGCAATGACCTGGTTTTGTAATTTAATTAATAGATAGTTTAATTAATAGATAATTTAATTAATAATAGTGCCACGTTCTTAAATGTTTTTTGTATTTTTTGTGTTTTTGTAAATTTGTTTGTTTTGTAATGTTTTGTTAATGTGTAAGTGTATTTTTGTTTAAGATTAGTCTACTAACAACAACTAACAATGCACTAAGTGATGAGACATTTGTCCGAAGCAACAGCTTGCTATAAGCTCTCTTCGGCATTATGTGATAGTGTGATAGGTAGGTAATCATATCGTTATCTTGAAAATTAATATTACCTTTGGGGACTCTAGAACTGTTGTAATTCCAGTCTCGTCTAAGTTATAAATTCTTTCAGGACCAAACATGTACTTGCAGTATACATTCCTTAGGTTTTCAAAAAAACCATCAACAGCGACTTTTGTAAATCCGAAATGACGAGCTGCGCTTGTGTTTTCCGGCTTTCGAAGACTTACTTCTAAATTTCTTCTCATAAATCCTTGCAGCCAAACTTTTCCAGCCATTTTATCCCGATCCCAATTTGATGGATGGTTAATATGGTTGCGAACAACATATTGGTACACAAATTTTTTGGACATATCCAAAGTAAGCCCATGATGAAGGCGTGAACATTTTTTAAAATAATTCGCGAGCTCATTTTCTTGTTGTTTAGTAAGGATTTGATAGCCTGAGTGCTTACTGCTGTATATTCTGTCCAATGGGACAGAATCGGCTTTTTTAATACGGGACAAAATTGTAGTTCTTTTTACGCCGTATTCTTTGGCGGCACTGGAAGCCGTTTCCTTTTTTTCAAGTACCGACTTCACGGCTTCTAGCATAGATTTTTCATCAAATATCTTTTCAGGATTCTTTCTTTTATAGATATTTGGCATTTTTACTGAAAATTTATACAGTTTTAATATAAAAAAGGGAAAAATTACAAGCAGAGTTAAAGGAGGAGGTTTCGACATTTTGACTAAACCTCCTACCCAAAACATGTCGAAACCTCCTTTAACACGTGCAAATTTATAAATTTCTTCAGAAAATTTTCACCCAAGTATTAACGTCTAATGGTTATAACTATGAAAAAAGGTTTACTTACTTTACTTTATTATCAACACAGCACTTTAAAAAACCTTAATACAAAAAAAATATCACTTAAGAACTTACGAAACAAAATTACATCTGCATTTCACAAGAAACAATACGCGAATGAATTTGTTACACTGACAGTAACTGAGCGGTATAGAGGAAAATAGTAAGGCATACTTTCAGGCATTGGGTATAGGATATTGTTATTTCAGTCAAATTTCAAATAAGTGAGAAATTTGAGTTTGATGAAACCTCCTACATGTCGAGACCTCCTCGCCTTTCCCTACGTCGATCTGCTGAAAACATCGTCGCTGTTCGTGAGAGTGTACAGGAGAATCCGAGGCAGTCGATTTCGCGTCGCTCACAAGAACTGGGCCTTTCGAAAACCACAACTTGGCGTACAAAATTCATCTGATCCAGGATCTGAAGGTAAACGACAATAGACAACAACCTGTGTTCGCTGAATGGGAACTGGAGCGATGTTTGGAATTTGGAACGATACCAATCCACATGAGATCCAAGAGCGTCCAACGGATGCCACTGTTTGGTGTAGATTTTGGGCTGGCGGCGTCATAGGTCCATATTTTGACGACGATGGCCAGGCCATCACTGTAAACGGCAAGCGCTATAAGTCGATGATTACCAATTTCTTTTGGCCTGAATTGGATGATATGGACACCAACGACATGTGTTTTCAACAGCATGGCGCTACATGCCACACAGCTCACGCCATATTGGAAATTCTTCACGAGCGATTCGAGGGCATGGTCATCTCACGTGGAGGTGATGAGCAATGGCCACCGAGATCGTGCGATTTGACCCCGTTAGACTTTCCTGTGGGATTTCCTGAAGTCGCAGGTCTATACGAACAAGCCATAAATCACAGCGGTCCTCAAGGCAATATATGATTTATGCGCCAGAGTCATGGAAAATTGGACATTTCGGATGCACGCCACCCAGAGAAGCCGTGGCGGACATTTGAACGATAGTATATTCCATACATAATGGCATCGATAGGTCTTACAAACGAATAAAAAATTTCGATGATATCTCACACACACTTTGGTTTATTTAGTGCGTTTTCAATTCTGCCTTTCAAGTTTTGAAAAGAGTCTCGTCTCGTCTATCTTACGTTTTAGTAGATGTATTGCATCTTTGAAAGACTATCCATTCGCCAGCTTAATCATTCTCTCTTGGTCTTTTAGATAAAGGAAGTCAGACTGGTTGAGCTAAAGCTTTTGGTGAGCATGTAGTCATTTCCGATTTGCGGTTTAAAGGCTACACTTGCTATTTGTCATGGTATGTAGGCCAATGCCAGGCTAATATTATAGATTTGCGTCAAAGTTAGCAGCAGCTGGTCTATACCTCCTACAGTATTCTAGTATTATGAGCTGGTTATGCCCTGGTTACCTGCAAAATTTTAAATCATGCGGCTGGATAATCTGGCTGATTTGTGTTTTTTAGGGACTTTAACCAAACTCCGAATCACCTTTACACATTTTTTATGCTTTGACATGTTATGAGTTTGGTGTTTCCTCATATAAGACTAAATTGACTAATTTGGAAGGTTTCTGGTCTGGCTGAGAGTGTCACTCTCAAACTCCGTCAGAACTGAACAGAACAGAACAGATTCTTCAGGGTGACGATATCCATAAAGCAAGACTGCTATTGATTTCCTTTTAAACATACCTCTTGTCCAATCAGGAAAGTGGGGTGTAGAACATGCATCTGAAGCCTCGGACATTTGCGGGGCATTATTACAATACTTTATAACTAGGCATCTGATAGATAGGGAACTGATCTTATAGTACCTGTAAGATGACTGAAGAATAGCATATGTTTATCATTACGTCTTACTCTCTCTATGAATCGCATATATGTAGTATAGTTCTGAAATCAACAATGTTGGCTCACAGCTCCAGCAGGAACAACATTCGGAAATTCCGGGCCGGAGCGGTGATGTTCATTTACTCAACATGTCAAAGCCATCGGAGGCCATGAATTTTAATCTTTCTAACTACGCGAAAATCGCTGTGTTCTAACTTTTTCCTGCAGGCAGGAACGAAAAATCTTTCGAAGAACTGGGACGATGTTCGTGAGACGTACTATTCTTTGCTTATCTGAGCCAAGATGGAAAAAGCCACCTGAAAGCTATTGTTTATTTTCCTTTACTCTCATTTATCAATAAACCCTTTGCCGCTTCGCTTTAGTGGCCCTAAACACTCCAGCTGCATCTCGGTGATTTCTTCCCATTTAGTCAATGTCTTCATCATATGCTTAGGTTAGGTTAGGTTAGGTAAGAGTGACTTTTGGAAAGACCAACCCACTTAAACCTACTGGCATTGAATACTTGCCTATAAGACAGTCTCCAGTGATGACACCTGTGATAGCGCTGAGATGTTTCTTACATTGACAGATCAAGCTCTTAGAGTGATTCAGATCCAGCTTTGGCCAGATTTGTTTGGTCACTAGATATATTAAACCAACAGTCCACCTACGGTTTATTCTTTTGTTAGCATCAGCCTTTAAAATTAACTTACAAGTAGCGATTGGTATACTTATGCCTTTTCCAGTAGAATAGGTAGAGTGATTTCAATTTAGACAAATTCGTCGGCCCTACAATTCCCTGGAATATCCCTGTGGCCCAGCGCACAACAAAGGTGATGGTTGAACTGCTCTGCCATCTCCTTAAAAGATGATCGGCAGTCAAGTTTTGGAATTTAGTGAGACTGAGTCTAAGGACTTGATAGCGGCCTGACTATACGAAAAGGTGCGGATATCTTTGCAGATACCACGTTTTTCTTCAGCCAGGACAGAGCTTCTTTAACCGATAAAATTTACGCTTGGGACACGCTAGAGTGATTTGGAATATGGAAGGAGAGGCTTAGACTTAGCTTATACACCAACCCTTCTAATAGTTTTAGATCCATCTCTATAGAAGTGGATTAACTTGTCATCCATCAAAGCATCTTCCTCACAGAATGATCTAGAGTGGATGTTTACATGAAAGTCTTTGTCAGACTAATGTTGGGGTATAGTTTGATCGATGTTCTCTGAAAGGATTCCAAGTATATTAAGAATATTAGCGTGGCCAAATAGTCACTTTAAGGCGAATAGCTGCAGTCGCAGATACTTGTCTGCTGAAAATATCGAGGGTGTCAAGTGAAAAAGAATATCCAGTGCCGCGGAAGGAGCAGTGCGTAGAATTCCTCTTATGCACAGACATGCTGTTCTCTGGACTCTGCTTAGTATGCTTCAGTAGACTGGATTGTCTAAGGCCGTCCATTCGATAACCACCCTGTAGGTGAGTATCGGCTTTATAACCGAGTCGTATAGCCAGTGGGTTGTGCGAGCTTAAAGGCTTTTGCAAGAGAATAAAGCTACAGAAGCTTTCTTCACTCTTTCTTGAATGTTAGGTTTCCAGATTAGTTTCCTGTCAAAAATAAGACCCACATATTTCGTTGTATCGGAGAAACTAACTGGTACCGTTTCTTGAGGGTGGTCTATGATTGGAATTTTACATTTCCTGTAAAAGAGGATAAGTTCAGTTTTATGAGGGTTTACTCCCAATCCACAGCTATCCGTATAACGGATAGATATGAAGGAGTTCTTTAATGGTACTAAGATGCTTACTTGAGACGATTATAGCATAGGCAATCACCCTGCTACCACCAGTTTACAGGTATATCAGCAGCTCAATAACCGCTAATTTTCCGAGAAGGTGTGAAAGGAAACCGCTCTGTGGCGTACCCCCATTGACATATCTTTTAGTAGAAGACACACCAAGTTTGGAGTTGATTATCCTGCTATTTAACATAAGACTAAACAACTCCCCAAGTTAGTCGTATAGCTGCAGAGCTGATAGAACCGTCGTGATTGCGGATGTGCTGATGTTGCTAAAGGCACCCTTTATGTCCAGGAAAGAGACCATTGTGTATTCTATATATTGTAGTGATCGTTCTATGTGGATAGTCAATGAATCTATAGCCATTTCCACCGGCTTTTCTTTCCTTTATAGTCGTGGATAAATTTTAGCTCGTATATGGATATCAATAGGTCGTTCTAGAGTTTTCAGAAGAAAAGATGATGGATTTATAGGTCTTAGGTCCTTTGGGAATGAAAACTGCATTATCTCCTTTCTGTGACAGTGGAATGTGGATCATTTCTATGCGACTCCTCAAGATATTCTCTAGCGTAGGCATGATAATATCTGAGGACCTTTGTAGCTCGGCAGGTATTAAACCGACTTGTATGATTTAAAGCTATGCAGCGCCCAAAGCAGTTTGTCTCTTGTAATCAGATCATGAATTTTGGGTCACGGTTGCAGTAGTCCTGTTTGGGTTACTACTGGCCGCGAATAGGGAGCTTCCTGGAAAGTGGGTATCCAGTAGTAGGTTGAGTGTTTCATCACTTAAGGTTGTCCAAAAGCTATCGGTTTTTTTCAAACACCTAGGAATCATAGGATTTGTAGAGAGGATTTTTCTTAGCCACGATGCCTCAGAGGTCTCTGCTTTTTTGTCACATAATGACCTAAAGGATTGTCGCTTTGCCTTACTCAGAAAGTACCCCTTGTCTGATTGAAAGTCAGGGTAAAACCCATGACTTTCATGTCGAGCTCCTTGGTGTTACATTATGGCCAATCAGTTTTCCGGAATGCTAGTTGTCGGGGAGGAGCATAATTAAAAGTTGGTTCTATGCGAGTCCTCCGATTCTGAACATGTGCTCAAGAGCTTATCTTCATCCTCGGATCGTAAAGGATCCCTTTTTAATTCGTGGTTGATTTCCATTTCCGACAGTGTGTCCGAGGAGGAGATCGATGGGTTAATAAATTGGAGTCATAGCTATCCGTTTATGGAAAGGATGACAAACTGCCACCGTTTAGGTGGTATCGATCCATCGTTGTCGTTTTTGTCGATTGCAGCGATCGTTATTGTATCATTTAGGACTTCGACGAAAGACCTCAGAAATATGATGTTAGAAAGCCCTGGGGGGGTTTTGGTGTCTTTAATTCCTCCAACGATCTCTGGCGCTTGGAGGAGTCGTTTAGCGTCTTGTGAACTGTGGGTAACCCGTTTTTAAGGACGTTAATAGCTCACTCTATTTTGCTTGTTATGTCCGTTCTGTTGACATCCGGTGTCTGATATAGAGCGCCTGGGATTAGGCTTACTTTTTTCCTGATTCTTCCTTTGGGGGAAGAATTTTTGTAACAGCAGCAAGTCCCTGACCTGCTACAAGGGGTGGCTTGCCATTATCCTACCACTCTTGAAGACTTGGATTTTGGCTCCTTGCGTTTGCCTTTAGAAGATGGTGCACCATGGCCTGCAACAGTTTTACCTCGTCTCGACAATGCAGGAACCATGCCGGTAGTCAGTGCAATCACCGTTCTACCGCCCTGCATTACAAGAGTACCGGCCTCTAGTTTTTTTTTTGTTAGAGGGTATCCATTGATATCCCACAAGTAGCGGAGGAAGGATGGTCCTGCTTACAGCACAGATCTCCGCTGTAAGCCTAGCTAATCCGTCTTCGCCGTTTAATAGTTTGCCGGAGTAATTCTTCAAATTTCAGCACCGAAAGCAGCTCTACTATTGTCAACGGCATGCTTCTGAGTCCGTAAAAAAATACTTCTCAATTTTTGGTAGAACTGTATGCCTTTTGTTTCACTGCTTGTGCTCCCCGACACTCTTCGTGAAACCAGGAACTTGGTCTTTTATGTTTGATACTGGCAGCTTAAGCCTTCTCGAAATGTTTTGAGAAACACAATCGAAAAAGGATTTTGAAGTCACTTGAAATTGTTAGAGTTCAAAATCATTCTGTTGTCAGAAAAGTTTGCATACGCACCTTGGCTACAACCGGGTAAAGATCTGAGTCAATGTAGGCTATATCACAGAGGAGGTTCAAAAACGTCGATCATAAACAATCTTTGGCAAGGACGTCTTTCTTTTCTGCGAGGGCGTGAAGGCGTATCAGGAGAATCGCGGATTCAGACTTGCTGTGGATTGTAATCAGGAGTTTACTCACATGCACAAAACTAGTTGCCTATCCTCTGAGTGGAAGTCTATATTCAAATAGCCGCTGTATAACAATCACAAAAGCAGGGGTCACAGCAATTTGTCCGACCGATCTTATTACACTTCCTTGATGGCAGTGATACGGACCTGGGCTAACTATTGGTATATGGATTTTTAAGGCTCCGAAAGTTCTACTACATAGTCGAAAATCACTATCCGCTTTTTGTTTTGCAGTATTCATCAGTAAATTCGTTCATATCCGATGCTTCTTGTTGCTTCATAACATACTCGTATATTATCTTACTTGGTCCGGGAGGCCAAATTATTTAGAGGATTGTGCCAGTAACTCCCTATGTTGACACTGATTCGCTGGTCAATATTCTTTGAATGATAGAAAAGAGGGCTGCAGATTAAATTGTGTTGCGTTACCTTCATCCTCTTATCTATAAGGAGGAATCAGGTTTGTCATACTCGTATTATAGTCAACGCGATTTCAAAATCCAGTGCTTTTTTGAAACAAGATACCCTTTGCCGAACTCCATTTGTCCTGTGTATATCGAAATTACTGATTTTGGCAAATTATATAGGCTGATATGCCTATCGAAGATTTTGATACCTGAAAGCTTTTTCATAGGGTCATGAAACTTTGACATGATAGCTCTACCACTAAGTTCCATCCGTTTTCTAAAAATGAGCCAACTTTCGCTATAAAAATATATGCCAATAGTCGTTCTATATTCAGAAAGCACCGTTTGCTTGCCCCAAAACACAAAAAATCTTAACACACCTTTACTTCCGGTAGAATCCAGCTCATATTATTTTTTAACATCAAAAAAAAAATTTAATCTAATCCTCGGATAGTGCACGTAAAAAATACGGCACATCGCTTGAATACTTAAATGTAAGAGGAAAACCAATGTGGGAGGGACAGAATTCCGTAAAGGGCCCCTTCATAATCCCACCTCACATATAACTTAATCAATCCTTTCATTTTCCATTCCTCTGAAAGGTTACTTTTTATAAAAAAAAAGTCACCGTACGTCTACTGTCACAATAACCATCTCACTGCTTCGCCAATAGCTTCTATTCCCCTAAACCATCTGTAGAGAATTCCAGGAGCAGCAGAAAAATCCCCAGCAATAGCATCTCATTAAATATTCGTCTCGTATGTCTCGTGTACAAGTATGTTCCCTACCCTGCGGATTCTTGTAATTCTTAATAACTTTACCACCCATTCTGTTGGAAAATTCTTTCCACTTTTCATGGAGCAAATTCTCAATCCAGAAGGAGAGAAAAAAAAAATGTTTGAAAATCGAATTGCAATTCCTTTCCGCCCTTGTTAATTCACCATTTGATAACAACAGAAGCAACACCAACACAATAATAAAAATGTTGTTTACCCATTTTATCCATAACAAAAATATCGAAAAACGTTGCCGCTTCTCTTTTGCGTTCAACCTTTACAAAGCCACCAATTCGAAATACCACCGATCCATCGCATTCCTGTTGAAGGATATGTTCAAGCACTCGCATGTGAAGGGCACAAAAAATAAATACAAATCAAGTATATCAAATAGGGAGCCCTTACAAATCCAACCAGTTTGCCGTCGATTGATGTATGCCATGACTTTGGAATTTCGCGCGCGCATTCAGATTAACAATGAAGATTCTAAGCCAGTGTCGGTATGTGTTAAAATTATTCACTCTTTCGCGGGCAATTCATAGTAGAAATTAGAGTAGTCTTATGGAAAAAGGAAACAAATTTTCTTTGAAGTAGTTAAATTGAACCTCGTCTTACCACATTTATCTTTTGTTAAAAGACATGATGAATCTTAAATCAAATTTAATGGGGCTACAAAAAGCTAAAAATTCCGGAGAAAAGAAACAAACAAAAACAAACAGCGGGATCTTGATAATTTTATACATATAGTGCAGATAGGAAGGGAAGCTTCTAAGTAAATGTTTTCGATCTCTATTCGCTTTAAAAAAAAATTTGCTGTGAATCGTTTATTGCATTGGAAACATTTCTAGATACCATACAAGAACAGAGCCTTAAAGGTATTGCCAAACTCGTCAAAAACTGGAATGGTCGACTTAACAGTCAGCAAACTGGATGTCCAAAGTCACAGGCAATGGGAACTATGTACGATCTCAAACGAACCACGTCGTCGCAGATTTTGATATGCTTGTCTCCTTTGTGGAGACCAGATATCGTTATCAAATAGTAGTTTCTAGTTCTAAATCAAACCAGCTATCAATAGAGATAGCAAAATCCGATACGGGATCCTTCTACACAGTAGCCCCTTCTGAACAATGCAATCAATCTCTCACCAAGGCACATGTGTTTGCTGTTCTGCGATGCACAAAATATACAGCGGCAACAAATTTCGATCTTTGGAAATTCCAGTTAGAGCTACTGGCCTTCAACAAAAGAACCTATACGCCAACTGCCTTTCAGCTAATCATAAAGGAGACAAATGCAGCAGTAAAAATTCATCAAGCATGTACCAAAAACATCATCACACTCTCTCACATCAAGAACTGTCTCCTACGTTTTCAACTTTAAGGATTACAAGTAAAAGTTGTCAGTTCAGGCAATCACATTTTGAAACATTGAAAACCAAGAGCTAATTATAGAAGATAAACACCGTTCAGATCCTAAATACTTGAACCTAGTGGTTTTCGGAAGAACTATTCCGTCCAACATTATATCTGGAATAGGTCGCAGTGGATCCGAAAATGGGCAGGTCAAATGTTCCGTCTTTGAGCGACTTATTTTAAAACCGTTTTTCTCTAGCGCGTCTTCCCATTTACTTAGGACGTTTTGTAAATCTACGACATTATCGCTTAGAATAACTGCGTCGTCGGCGAAAAGAATCGATGTTACATTTGCTTCGTGCATGCAATCTTTCAAAAGATAGTCTAGTACAACGTTAAAGAGAAAAGGGCTAAGAACACTTCCTTGATGCACTCCGACATTTACCGGAAATTCTCTCGTAAGTCCGGCGGTACATTTAACAGCAGTTTTGACGTTTCCATACATGTCTTGTATCATTCGTATATACGTTTCCGGTACCTTTTGAGACCTCAACGCGGTCCATATGAGATCTCTAGGCACACGATCGAATTCTTTTTCTAGATCAATAAATACCATGTGCAGATCTTTTGACGAATCCCGATGTTTTTCCATTAATATTCGCAAGCTTTGGATTGCGTCCACCGTCGATCTTCCTTCCACGAATCCACACTGGCTATCGTCGAGCTTTATGATTTTGCGAAGACGTTCGTTTCAACCTCTTTCAACGATTTTCATCGTGTGTGACATCAGCTTGATTGAGCGGTAGTTGTTGCATTCTCGCGTGTCGCCTTTGCCTTTGTATAGCGGAACCAAAAAGCTACTTTTGCCATTGATTCGGCATAGTTTGTCCGCATTTTATTTTATTCAAGAGTTTCGACAGCCATTCACTGCCGATACATTCCATCTTCGACCAAAACTCTGATGGGATGTTGTCTGGCCCCGCCGCTTTCCCGCGTTTCATTTTTCCGATAGCTATACTTATTTCTTCTGTTGAAAAGTCAGCAACTACTTTTTCGAATGGATCAGCTGCAGGGACGTGATCACGTGGAAACTGTGTGTTAAGCAGGTCCTTACAGTATTCAAGCCACCTATCACAGATGTCCTTTTCGTTTGTTAGTAAGTGCCCATAGGAGTCTTTGATTTATTTTGGCGACGTTATTTCCATCGCATTTTTTCGCTTTTGCGCAGCGAGTTTAAAAATATTTGGGACTTTACTATTGTACGACGTTTGAACTTCTTGAATAGCTTGTCTTCTATCTGCTGCCGCTCGGGTTTGGGCCAGGACTCTCTTTGTAACGTTTTTAAGTCGCTCATATTCAAGTGCAAGTCGAGACTTTTCGATATCGCTGCTCCGATCACATTTTGTCCACGCTTGAAATGCTTGCTTCTTGTCGGTCACAGCTCGTTTGGTTTCGTCATTCCACCACCATGTTTCTTTCTCGATGTAATGATGTCCTGATATCGTTCCTAGAAGAGACTTTGCGTGTGTCATGCATGCCTCGTGCATGCTGTTCCACATTTCTTGAGGGCTAAGTGAGTCTGCGATAACGTTTATATTAAGAAGTACTTCTTTAGCGCGTGCAATAAATCTTGTGCCTCGTTCTTTCGATAAGTTATACCACCGGATTTTAGGCTTTCTAACAGGTTCTCGTGTTTTAGGTGGTTCCGCTGTGAAGAATTCTGTAATGAGCAGCCGGTGTTGGGTAACTAGCGATTCTCCAAGGATTACCTTGCAGTCCTTCACACTGTTTCTCATCGATCATTTGCAAATATGATAGTCTATTTGTGTTTCGTGGCCTCCGCTGCTATAGGTGATAAGATGTCGTTGATGTTTTATAAACGTCGTATTTAAAACAGTGAGACATGGGCTTTGCATGCTGCAAGGATGTCTTCGCCAGCAGAATTTCTGGTTCCAAAGCCTTTACCGCCGTGGCAGTCTGTATTGTCGGAACGAAAGCGTGTAAACCAGTGACAAGTGCCAGTGCTAACTGCCGAATCTCCATACACCCTACAAATCTCACGTTGCGCCTCTGTAGCTTTGACACATTTTTTAAAGAAAAAAAGCAAAATATGCCTAAAATTCACTTTTTTATCTTACATTTTTAAAAAAAATTTGAGCACTTAAAACACGTCCGATCAAAACAAATTCTCGTAATAAAGTAAAGAATAATCCTCTCTACTGGAAAAAAATTAGTTTTCATAACGGTTTTATAGACAGAAATTTTCTGAAGCGATAAACGCCACTTCCAAAAAAAAAACCGCAGAACTTATTGAACAATCCAATATAATGTATCTTATTTCATAGAATATAATTGGAGCTGACGTACTGTCTGCTAAATGGAGCTGACCGAGTGTCGACTCCCAAGTGTGTATATATTGTTTGAAATCTTTTACATGTAAGTATATGGGTATATATGTATATACTATGTATGTACGTACATACATAACTCCTCCATCCTCAGAATGTAATTTATTGGCATATTGAAAATATAATCTTAACAATGAATTCCGTTAAATTTTTTTATTTATTAAAAGGTATAACGAAGAATAATTATTAATTAATCACAAAAACATTTCATTACATATACATTTACAGTTAACTGTTGAAATATACAGCCTGTACCGGTATGATAGCTGTAAGATTTTGCCGTTTGCGTGTCCAAATATAAACGGCTGTTGATGTAATTAGCAGGATGAAAATAATCCACCAGTAGCTTGCATGGGGCCTTGATGGTGCGCTGATTTCAAGTTTTTTTAATTCTCTGCTGGTACCGCAAAAGATGGTTAATCTCGTCCAACGGTATACCGTTTACAAGTATCTGCGGAACGTCTTTCGATTTGGATGGTATTGAAACGTGTGGGAATAGAAATGGATGTTCTCTTATCGTGGCCTGGTTGTTCGAGAATGTATACTCGTGTATGGAAAGAACAATTAATTGGCAATTCTATTATAAATGTTCCGTGAAACGAAAGTATTTCTGATTGCAATTTTGTTTTTGCAGGAAAAAACCCAATATAGTATTTGTCCGTTATACGCTCGATGAACTCCTGCGGTATGGACAATTTAACCAGCTCAGCAGGTGAGCGATGCATTGTGCATTTTCCTCTGCGTCAGGTACTTTAAAATGTTGACAGAGATATGTGTCTTGAACCATTTTGCATGCAGTGTCATCATATTGGTAAAATTTAGGAGGTAAAAGGGAAGTTTTGTTTTCATTTGGTAAAGGATAAATGTGATAAAGGTTATAAGTGTTTGGAAACATAATGGGAAAATGTAGGACAAAGAAAATTTTATTGTTCGCCTGATAACATTCGACTTCGATTATTTCGTAATAGTCATGTGTAGCAGAAAAATTGTTTCCGAAAAACATTTGGTTATCAGTATAATGTCTTGAAAGTTCTCTTAGAATGTATTGCAAATCTTCAAATTTCTAAACACTATAGTGCAATAAACTTTGTCTCTCAAACATGATCGCATTTTCCAGATTATCTAGGATGTATTGTACATGATTATATTTATAGTGGTAGTCATATGATCGAGAACAATTTCGACATCGAAAAAACGATCTATGTCATTTTTGGTGCTTAAAATTTTTTGAATTTTAGCGGCCAAGTGATTTTCGTTTTGTTTGACTAAGTTAATAGTTTTATTGTAGTCTTGTATTATTTTAGTACTTAGCGATATTTGTTTATTAAGCACAGTTAATACCTGTTGCTCATTTCTATTAAGAGTGTTGATTGCTTGGTCGTAATATTGCCCATCTTCCAATTCTAGAAGATGAATAGAGAAAAACCTACCATGGTCTTTTTAGGTTGTTTTTGTGGTATATATGATCCGGGGTTTCTACGGTGATATCGTTATTTTTTGTGATAGTGTGTTCTTTGAACCTAGGGTGAATCTTATTTCTAGCCCTAGTTTTGTGGTAGATTTTATTTAAGGGATCATAAATAAGAGGGTCGTGTCTATTCTATTTCTGTTGTCTATTGTAGAATCTTTATGTATTAACAGTCTATTCGATATCATTTCGTACATTTTGGAAATTATTTATTTGGTTTACATCAATGTCAAAAGGACTTTTGAGATCAAGATGTCCTTTGACAACATCCATTGGACTATGAATGGTTATAACCCAAAATGGCATAAGGCATCAGGTCGAAAATATTATCATTTTTTATTGTTTCTTTTAAAATTCGTATGTGCTCGTTAATTGTGGAATGAAATCTTTCAATAGAGCCGTTAGAGTTTGGATTAAGTGGGGTGATATAAGGAATGTTTATCTTATGAAGCAACGCAAATTCTTTAATTAGATTATTTTTTAGTTCAGTACCGTTGTCCATAACTATTAACTTCGGTATTCCATGGTGAGTTAAAAAGGTACTTAGAGCTCTTGTTACGTGTATTGCAGTAAGTGCATCCAGAGGATAAGCCTGTGCATCGTATTTCATTCTTTGACACAGTGAACAATTGTTTACAAATTTTGTAACACTGCCTCGAATGTTTGGCCAATAGTAGAAGCATTTGACTTCACTTTCGGTTTCTATTATACCTCGATGGTTAGTAATACCTTTGTGAATTTTCTAACAATTTCGTGTTGATCTTGTTCAGTGATAACATCTTCTAAGACTTTATTAGAAAGTATTAATCTCAATGCTGAGTTTTGAATGTGATTTTGAGTAGAGTACAAAATCGTGGAAGAAGTTCGGGGTTTGTTAAGTGAACAGAAATTTTTTTATTAGTTTTAGATGCATTTTATTTTCTAATCAATAACTCTTACATACTAAAAAAAAAATGATTAAATGCTTGCTTAAAATTACTTAACAATATTATACTAATTTACTGGCACCACAGAGGCACTCTAAGCTACTCTAAATTCTTATATCTATGTCTTTCGACTTTATTAACATTTTATTTAGAATTATTTATATTGTATACTTAAGGCTAAGAAAAAAGAATTGCTAACATAAAACTTAGCATATGGGCATAATTTTTTATTTTTATAAAAACTTAATATCTAATTTAAAATAAACCTTAGTCTACCTAACCTACATACACAAAACAACATACACGCAAATAGACATTATACACAATAATATACATGTATTAGTATATACCAGTGTATATATCAATAATGCATATGTTGCTTTAATGCTAACCTACTCGTAAACCTATGTAAGCTGGCCATCGCTATTTACACAGCAAATGGATTGGTCAGCTCTGCCTCATTAGTGAGGTTGGTCCGTAATTGACGGAAACGACGACGAAACATCTTCTCCATCATTAAACCACCAGAAATGCTGGTGCTGCTGAACTACATCCCTCTTATCGCGATTCCCCACCGCCCTACTGAACCTGAGGCGATCCACACTGCCGTGTGCGACGTCTCTGCCGTAGTTGAGTCGCCTGTCCCCAGCTGTCCGAGCGACATGGAAGATTAACGGCACCGCTGATCTATCCTGGATCAATCCTATCTGATCTAGTTAGAGGAATGCTTCCGGTGGAACGAAGACGTCATTGCGCACACTCTCTTGGTAAAGATAATTGGGGTAGTAAGCCCCAGATATCAGGTTATTCGTCGAGGTCATTCCTCTTGCAATGTGCCTTCGAGTCAGCTTAATTACGAAGTAGTCCACTCGTATTAGGTTTCTGTTGTAAAGGATCTCATTAGGATAAAATTTCTTGTACTCCGACTCTGGTGTTCTGTAAAAGCGAAGGCAAGCCCTTTCAAACACCCGTATCTTTTCCATTAAGCTTGCTCGTACATTGAACTACATGGGACACCCAATACCAGCATGGGCCTGTTAAGGGCCATGTAGCATATTAATTTTACCCTCGCATCGAGTTGGCTGCTATAAAACAGTCTCTTTGTAAGGGCAAAAGCACCTTTAGCTCTGGCCAGAGCAGCATCTACATTTTTGCCAAAATACAGAAACTGATCTAGCCAGATTCCAAGGTATCTGACTATATTTCGACAGGCAAGAGGTTGTCCGTGTTGTCCAGTTATAGAGAACTTTCGCCAATTTTTTCTGGTATCCCTAGAGGCTCCAGACAACGGCGTCCTAAAGAGAATGGTTTCCGACTTCTGAAAGTTGATTTTCAGCTTCCAGACATCGCAAAATCGTCTTATCTTATCGAAGTCACTCTGCAAGAGAGTATTAATGACCTCAATTTTTGGACCTGTTCTGCTATCAAATCGTCTGCGTACTCAATAGTATGGGGAAATGAAAGTATCAAGTCGCTTATAAAAATGTTGAATAGGATCGGCAAATTGACCGCGCCTTGCTGAAGACCATTTTTAATTTGAAATATTCCAACAGAAGTCACATCGCCATTCTTCACGATGAACTGTCTGTTGTGTAGCATATTATAAAGAATGTACAAGAGTCTAACCATACGGTGTCGAAGGCCTTCTCCAAGTTAACAAGGCAGGCACCAGTACATTGTTTTTTGCCTTTATTCCATTGGATATCGGACACCAGTTTAGACACGGCATGCGAGGTACTCGTATCATGTACCGCCTTAAAACCGAATTGATTATCCGGAACTATATGTTTGTCCTCAATCCATCTAGACAGAGCACTATTGAATACTTTTTCAAACACCTTACTGATATTCGGAAGAAGACTTATCGACCGGAGATTCGCCGGATTGGATATATCCTTTCCCTTTTTGGGGATAGGTTGAACCACCGCCGTTTTCCATTGCGCTGGATAATGTGCATTATTCATTGCATTACTAAACAGGGTGGTGTAAAGTCCACCGCTTCTAGAGGAAGATGTCGAAGCACAATGTTCGGAATACCATTGGTCCCCACTGATTTCTTAGCCCTGATTGTGTCGATCATCTCATGGAAGATCTCATGGAAGATCTCATGGAAGATCTCATGGAGTTCTGGCAATGACATTATTTGCCATATTTTCGTCGCTAAACCGGGTGAAACCAGAGCCCTCGGATCGCCAGTTCTCTACTTCATTTCGAATGCAGAACTCGTGCACCAAGACGCAATTATCCAGTCAGTGGCCGTGTATACTTCCTGGAAAGTCGCCACCTATGGCCTCAACTTTCTCCTGTGGATCCTCGATCACAAAGAAGTCGCCATCATCAGCGGCCTCATTTGGATCGATACCTGCTATTGTCAGTGACCGTTCGTTGCCTGTTGTCCGGGCCTTTTAAGACACTGAAGGTCGTTTTGATTTTTTCTCCGAAATAGTTCATTTATTTGCGGGAACATATTCGGGTTGCTGGTGTTTACAGCCCGAACCTTGTTGTTCCAATACAAACTTACAGAAATTCTGTAATTCTCTTTTATTAGCGTTTGAATATTTTTAATCGACGACTTCAGTGTCCTAATCTCCGGGTCTTGTCTGTCAGTTATCTGTCTGTACAAGTTTTTAAGTCTTGTCAGAAGTCTACTTTTCTGTCGGTGCAGTGCGTCAATAGTAGGATTGCGGAACAGGTCTTCGTTAGTCGTATGTCGATACGGCGGTATTGTAGTGTCCATAGTTTGTTTAATTGTCTCGTCCATTTGTTTTAGGTAATTGTCGATCTCCTTGTTTGACAAATTCCTATTGGACGGTGGGTGGAGCGTGTTCGAGGAGAGCGCTCTGTTCAAGGTTGCGGAGAAGCGCGTCCATCGAGTCTTACTGTAGTTGTAAGAATATCTTTGGACAATCTCCTCCAATTCCGCAATTTCGTTGGGGACTGTAATTTCGGTGCTAAAACCGCAATTTTCACTGTCATACACGAATGTGCGCAGACAGTTTAGCGTTTGTAAATTCGTACCTCTCAGTCGTATGCGTTCGTCGTACAGCAGTAGATCCAAATAAGACCCGCCTCTGGGAAACGACGGATTATCCGTCGCTTTAAGACCGTGTCTGTACATGAGATCGTGCTGACCCCACCAATCGAGTAGTAGGTTCCCTCTAGTATTTGGCAAATTATTTCCCCAGTCTCTGTGTCTAGCGTTGAAATCCCCGCCGATTATAAGACAATTCTCTCCCGATTCCAGCCTCAGCTCTGTAATGAATAGGGTGGATTGTGAAGCTTCAGGTGCATAAACAGAGGCCAAGTACAGCCGCTTTCCACTGCGGAGCGGTATGTAGATGACTACTGCCTCCAACACCCGGAACCTGCGCAACACTCCCTTGTACACTCTGTGAAATTTTATACCTTCTTTAATGAAGATCGCGACACCGCCTCCACATTTGGATCTGGGCCGGTTTCTTCTTCTAACGATATAATTATTGTACTCCGTTTGTGCTTATCGGTTAGCTTGGTTTCGCTAGCGAAAAGCACATCAGGACTTCGGTCTTGTAGCAATTTAAACACTGCGGATCTTCGTTCAATCCTAATCAGTGAATTAACATTCACCGTAAGGACCTTCAAAGTTTGCTCCACCATGTGCGTACCCATTACGACATGTGTTGCGTTAGGCCCGGCAGCAGCGCGTAGATCTGGTCCACACGCTTGGCCTGTTCTTGAACCTGCTGTTGCAGCTGAGCCATCTGCCCTTGGATTGCGAGCAAGATGGCCAGCATATTAGGTGCAGCTTCCGTTGTTCTCGGAATTGGCGCCGGAGAAGCAACAGTCGCTTGCTGTACGTAGCCCCCCTACCTGATGCCATTTGGGCGTAGGAAATTTGGGACGTGACGGCTGGTGTTTGAAATCTAAGAGGTGAATATTTGACCTCCACCTTCTGCTGCCGAGCCAGTTTTGCTTTTTTAATGTCGGCGAACTTAGGACAACCCCTATAGTTTGCGGTGTGTCCCACGTTTCCACATAACACGCACGAGAGCTGCGACCTATCGGATGCTCCGTCAACACCCAGAGCACACTCCTCGGAACTGTGGTTATTTGCGCACTTCACGCATCGAGGCAGCATTTGCCAGTTTTACGCGGCGTGCCCGAACCTCTGGCAGCTAACGCATTGTAGAACGCCTTCGCTCATTTTTAATTTTTCCCAGTGAATCACCTGGTAGTCTAGAACGGCAGACTCCGTTTCTCCCGCCTTGCTCTAGCTGTGGTAAATGGCTTTACCCCCACAAACTTGAGTCCTTCGCACTCCTTCTCTTTAAGCAGTGCCAGGATCTCCTCAGGATCAGAAGACGGTTCCAACCCCTTCAACAGCATCGATTGCCGCTTTTCACACTTCGGTTAGAATGAGTAGTGCTGCGTCGTCGTTTCCTTTAGGAGCTCTTTCACTTTCGCGTAGCCCTCCACTGTATCACAGTGGATGGCATGACGATCGTTCCCCAATCTCCTAATGTTAAAATTATTACCAATGACCAACTTACACAGGTCCTTGGTTGCATTTACGTCTAGTTTATAGGTGTTGTTGTGTTGTTGTTGTTATTGCTGCTGTTTTTGTTGTTGTTGTTGGTGTTGTTGCCGCTGCTGCTGCTGTTTTTTCAGCTGCTGTGATTTCAGCTGTTGTTGTTCTTGCAGATGCTGCTGCTGTTGCTTTTGCTGCTTTTGCTTTTGCTGCAGTTGGTGTTTCGGTTGCTGCTGGTTTTGTTGTTTCTGCTCTCGTTGTTTTTGTTGTAGGGAGCTCTCTATTTCTGATTGCTCCCTCTGTCTGCGCGCAGTTTGCCTTTGCGTAATAGCAAGCACTTCTTGCTCCAGCTTTTGTATGCTGCTTTTTATATTATTAATTTCTTCATCTTCGTCTTCCAACTCAGATGAAGCTAGAGAGGCAAAGTTGTTGGTGCCCTCCTCCTCTTTATCTTTTTCCGCTGTTAAAACAGCACTTTTTTTTTGGGTTGGATTAGGAGGTGTTTTCAATCTCTTCCTCCTTTTTGTTGGTTTTGATGTTACACAATTTGAGGAAAAAAAAAAATAAAACAAGAAAAAAAAGTTCCAAGTTACACTTGGGATTCGAACCCGTGTTCCACGATTTGTTGACTGGGGCCGCTAACCGCCGGGCTACCGAGTCAATTGATAAATTTGCAACTAATTGTATTTATCCAATAAATTATTGTTTTTCTTTTTTTAACTTTATGAGAAGCCGAAAGGGTGATTTTTTAGGAGGTTTAAAACTTTTTTAAAAAAAAAAACACAAAAAATTCCAAAAAATGAATGAAATATTTATTTGAATCGATAGTTTGAACCTTGCAATTTAATGTTTAAAGATAATTTCATGCAAATGTTGACCGCGGCTGCGTCTCAGGTAGCCCATCCGCTGAGTCCAATTTTGGCATACTCTTTCACACATATCGGCCGGTATCTCACGAATAAATGCATGGATGTTGGCTTCCAGTGCGTCAATCGAAGCGGGCTTGTCCCTATAGACATTAGCCTTGACATACCCCCACAAAAAATAATCTAATGGTGTCAAATCGCACGATCTAGGCGGCCAATTGACCGGCCCGAAACGTGAAATTAACTGTTCACCAAACTCGCCTCGCAATCGCGCCATTGTTTCGCGTGCTGTGTGGCATGTGGCACCGTCTTGTTGAAACCACATATCATGCAAGTCAAGAACTTCCATTTCGGCCAAAAAAAAGTTTGTTATCATCGCTCGGTAGCGTTCACCATTGACAGTAACGCTGCGATTCGCATCATCTTTGAAGAAATATGGCCCAATAATGCCGCCGGCCCATAAACCGCACCAAACAGTGGCTTTTTCGGGATGCATTGGTAGCTGTTGCAATGCTTCTGGCTGATCTTCACTCCAAATGCGGCAATTTTGCTTATTTACGTACCCATTCAACCAAAAATGAGCCTCATCGCTGAACACAATTTTTCGATAAAAAAGCGGATCCTCGGCCAGCTTTCCAAGAGCCCATTCACCAAAAATTCGGCGTTGTGGTAGGTCGGCTGGCTTTAGTTCTGGCACCAGCTGTATCTTAAAAGGCTTTACGCCCAAATCCTTCCGCAAAATTTTCCACGTAGTGCTGTAACAAAGGCCTAACTGCTGGGAACGGCGCCGAATCGACATTTCGCGGTCTTCTGTCACACTAGCTGATACGGCCGCAATATTTTCTTCACTACGCACAGTACGTAAACGTGTTGGTGGTTTAATGTCCAACAAAGTAAATTTGGTGCGAAATTTGGTCACAATCTTCCGAATAGACTGCTCAGAAGATCGAGAATGCCGATCATAAAATGGAAGCAGCGCGCGATGAACATTTCGAACCGAGCACGAATTTTGATAGTAAAATTCAATAATTTGCAAGCGTTGTTCATTTGTAAGACGATCCATGGTTATGCAAACCAAACTGAAGCTGTTTGACAGTGACACAAGGTACTAAACACACGTCAGCTGTCAAAACCAGTGTTGCCAAAACCAAACCAGCTAAAAAATCACACATTATTACCAATTATCGATCCAGTGTCCAAAATGTGCTCATTACTTGTTTCATTTATATTGAGATCGCAAATTTTTACTCTCGATAATGCAACTGCATTGGAATTAAGAATACCTTTTTTATATATAATACTAGCTGACCCGGCAGACTTCGTACTACCACAATCGATAAATAAAAGACCTAAACTTTTGTATAAAATAAACTTAAATCAAACAAAAGGAATCCATAATTAATAAAAAAAAATGCTCGGTATGAATGAAGTTTTATTATTATTTTCGATTAATTACACATGATGTTGCTTACTTACAAAACAGAGTTTGCCTGAAATACTGGCTATTTATAAGGTTTCAATTTGATATTGACAGACACACACAGTTATGATACAGTCTGTTAATCAATTTAAAGCTTTCTGATAAACTATATTTTTTGTTTTGTTCTGTGGTGCGTAAATAAACAAAGATGACGGTTTTCCGACGCGCGAAACAGGGAAACTCCAAGTTGATTCCGCAAACTTCCAACGACTGACCTTGCGATTTATTTATGGTCATCGCAAAGACCAGACGTACTGGAAATTGTAAACGTTTAAAATCGAATACTAAATCCGGTATACGCGGGATCAAGACATCCTCTCCTTTGTATTTTTCTTTTATAATTGTTGCCTCAATGACGTTATTCATCACCTTTTTCACAGCCAGTCTTGTTCCATTGCACAGTCGACGTTGATCAATGTTACGCAGCATGTTGACAGCTGATCCTACTTTTAACTGCAAATTGTGAGGTAGTAATCCAGGCAATTCCAGTGAATTTAAAAACTCCATGGGATAGTTGACTACGTCATCCTGGTTCATAACGGTGTCGACTGATTTGAAGGAAACCAACTGTCCCGGAAAAAAATTCAGAATATTCGCATTGAGATCCTCGACATCTTTATTTTTCGCAGCCAATATTGCTCGTTCACCCAGCCAATTATGGTTATTGAGCTGATGCGCTATATCTGGGAAAACACGCTGAATAAACTCCTCTTTTGAGTCTGTGATGTGACAGAAATCTGTGGGATATGTGATGAATCCGGTCGACTTTATTATTTCCAATATCTAACAACTGCTTCGCAAACACATTTGCAGTTTCATATTGTTGCAAAAATACTTGGTTGTTACGAAGATATTTCAACGTTCTGTCCAGTGCCTCCAGTGACCTCTTATGGGCCATTGTGCATTCATCCCAAACAATCAATTTGCATACCTGTAGGATCTTGACCATTGCGCTATTTTTGACGATATTGCAAATTGGTGTTTCGTTTATTTGCATGTTTAATGGTAATTTCAAGGCAGAATGTGCAGTTCGCCCGCCTTCTAGCAGCGATTCCAGATGAAGCCAACGCTAGAGCTACATTATTTAGCTATCTGATCCTCGCCAAAAGCAATGAAATTAAGAACGTTTTTCCGGTTCCTCCGGGAGCATCAAGGAAATAAATTCCACCAGATCCACTGTTCACAGATTCTACCAAAGTGTCGTACGCAATTCTTTGTTGTTGATTTAATTGTTGAACATTTGTACGAACTGTTTCGGCCATTGCTTCAATGTCGTACTGTTGCTCTCTTTGCAACTCGTGGTTTAGTGCATCGTGCATACAACGATTGGGTGCTGTCATTCCCAAACACGACAATACTTTATTTGCCATCAATAAACACATATCTTCTATCATGATCAATATCTCATTGTAAATTTCTGCAGTCATTTGTAGTGTAGGATTCAAAGTTTGACGGCGTACACGATGCAAAACATTCTCAGACATATCATCTCTGTACTTAACCCACAAATCTTTTGGATTCGAGGGGAAACTTGCCGATATGATAATCGCAAACAATGTACGAATTTGATGTGGCGATGAAGATATTACGGAATCCTTGAGCGTATCATCCAGTGCGAATCGTTCTCGAGTAAATGTAATAGTTGACATGCCTCACGGTAAGTCGCACACAGCTGTCCATTAACTGTTCTCAGTTGTTTAAACGATGTCGGATCACGAACATTCAACAACAACAACCGCAAATAATAACATTCATCGTTATTTGGATGTACTGTGTAGATGCGACCCAGAGCGTCCTTCAACTGGTGTTCCTTCTTTTCGACGCTGAAACGATTTCGATGATGCATTCCATGTGTAATAGCGTGGCATGTCAGCATACAGCAAAGTGCGAGCAAAATCATCAGTTTGACAGACAGTGAAGAAACTTGTTAATGTTGTCGACGGTGGGCGTGCCGCTCTGTCTGCCGCGTTCGATTCATTAAAATAAACTCGTTGACCATTTTCTAAATTGACTGCCAAATGGACTACTGTAGGGTGTCTTTCATGGATCGCAAATGAAAAGATGCGCCAAATTGCTTCGTTGCTACTTACGAGTACATATCGACCCATTTGGTACTGTGATACTTCGTCATTTGCATTGGTTACAGCGAAGACGTCCATATCACTACCTTTGTTAACATACTTACATATGTACTTTATCGACTTCACAGTGTTACAATATTCCACATTGATGTGAGTCTCATAAGCTTTGGACATTCTTGGCGAGTATGGCACAATCCAACGATTGTCTACACCAACATTTTGTCCTCTTACCTTCACAACTACCGATCGCCCATTGTCCGCAACTGATCGCCGACGATACAATGGGTATCCATCATTTCCCGTTATGGTATCGCTTGGAACACTTGCCGTCGACCATACAGGGTGAATTGTAGTTGAAAACTCCGCAAGGTCCATGTATCATGTGTTTGGTAACTACTGCATGCAATTTTGCGTCAACTGTTTCATCAGGAATTTCAGCAGAAATTATGGAATCAATCTCATCTGGCCTTATTTTGACCACCAACCAGACTAAAATGTGCGCATGTGGCAGACCACGCTTTTACCATTCTACAGAGTACATCCAATAACGGACTTGGCCATACACGCGATACTTTATGAAGAAATTCATGAGAGATTTTAATTTTTGTTTAAAAACTCTGGCAGTGATATCATGTCTATCACCTGGTGTTTGGCTATGTAGCAATTCCCTCTTAATTTCGGACCATTGTGGGTTACACGTGAATGTAACAAATAAGTCTGGGCCGCCATAATGCCTAACATATGACATAGCATCCTGAGCACATTCGTGCATGTGGCGCGGGCTTCCTATGTAAGTAGCTGGCAAAATTGTCATTCTTCCCAGATTATTCACATTGCCATCGGCATTTATAGCATAGCGGGGATGAATATATTCCTCTGATCGAAGCTGTCGTTGGTTCAAACGGATGTATGTCAATGGTTCAGTCTCAATTTTGACATACATGTCAACGGCAAACTGATGAAAAAGTCTTCGCCACATCAAAATATGATTTACTTCACCTTCACGGGTCATGAGTCTGTATGAATAGAAATTCATAGCACTAACTTTTTTGTTGGTTTCAGCACCTGCAATCAAAAATGATAAATTTTGAATTTGTTACTTAGATAAATTGAGTTTAAAAATATTATTTAATCTTGTTCAATCTAGTTACCTGTTACTTGATTTACCATTTTGATATTAAAATGGTATCCATCTTCTCCCTGCCAGAAGATCAAATGATATTGTAACGCATCATAAGTCCTGTGTGTTTCAGATACACGTTTTAAATCATTATTCCGACTATGAAGCGCAATATCTCTAGATTGTAAATTTTCTCCCACAATGACAACAGCCACTTCGTCAATGGTGGGTGAATTAAACCTCCTTGTGTGTTTACCGACAGGTGTTTCGTCAGCTCGAATGACAATATTATGGCTGTCAGATGGCATCCTATCCAATGCTATTTTGAACATGTTTACTGAATTGTTGTTCTGATGAAGTAACATTTGTAATAATTGGACAATGGTTCTCTTCACTGTTGGATTGTGAGCACAACTCTTATAAACTTCCGCATCTGAATTGCCCATAAAATAAATTTGTAAAAATTGATGATCTGCATCTGGTAGTGGTAACAGCGCCCCCAGTAAGTGATAAATTTGTCCTTGTATCTGTAATTTTTAAAGATTTGTCCAATAATTATTTCCGTTATATATTTTAATACAAACTTGAATATTATAAAAAAATATTATGGTATAATACCTTGAAAGTGGGCATGAAATTGTCCTGTATAATATGTGTAGTATCAAACGATGTCATCTGGAAACAGCTGTTATATTTCTGAATGTTGGCCAAGAAGTGCTTGGAATCATTTCCAATCCCAGAAACTAAAGAGCGTAAAGGATCTGGTGGTGGGACCAATTGTGGCAATTTTACTTTGCCTCCAGCACAACATAATCCAGTAGATCCACCACTGTATTTTAACGCCTTACAATATTTACAAATTATTGTCATTTCCTCAATTGTTACCGATTTGTCGGCACAATAATCTATTGCCGGATCATAGTGGAATGCAGCTTGTTTCAGAATCACAGGAGCACTGCGTCTGCGGAATCGCTCAATTTCATTATGTCGTGCTAGCTGTTGTTGTGTTTGATGTTAACGTTTCATTCTAAGCTTATCTACTCGTACTTCATTGTCACTCACTAAAAAACGCAATTCTGACATAGCAATACAACTATTTTCTTGATCTGTCTCTCTCTGGTCATCAGTGCGGTTAGCATGTGAGGTAGCTCTTCTCACATTTGATTGACTGCGACGACCTAAGTCAGGTCGTCTTCTCCTCGGCGTCGTAAATTGTAATTAATCAAAGTGAGAAAAGTTCTCGCGCACTTAGCAGTAAAGTGTCACTATCACAAAAGATCAACAAAAAAAAGAGCACATAACTTGAAATGTCACTATCACAAAGGATCACCGAAGTAAAGAAAGTTCTCGTGCACGTAGCGGTAATCGTCACCCACAAACATAGAAGGATTAGTCTAAGAGCCCGCAGTATAGATTTGGCAGTGAAGGATAACCAAAAAATATGTACATTCATAGGTAGTATTTATTAGTGTGATTTCAAATAAGGCAGTCTGGCAGTCCTCACTGACGGCCGAGGAAAATAACAGTACTTTTAAAATGCGCAATTATGCCCAACAGGAATAGGGGAGATAACCATTTAATTTGTATTGAAAACAATAGAGCAGAATTTGCTTGCTTCAGATTTATTTATGCCAGACGTTTAGGATGCGGTGAATTCCACGCCAGACGCCATCAAAGTGTTTGAATTATGCCCAATTTTGCATAATTAAAGTGACCATGTGCGTTGAAGGCAGTGCCAGACACCGTTAAAATAAGCAAATATTCCATTGTTGCATAACTAACATAACCAATTTTTTTTTCTCTCAAAAGATAGTTCAAATCTTCCAGATTACAAAAATATGAACGCCAGACGTTTTGCGCGCTGCCAAGTTCTTGCCAGACGCGTCCAAAGTGACTAAAGTAACAAAAAACATGAAATGTACCCGATCGAAAATAATTTATAAAACTACTATTTTTGTGCGTTAACACTAGAAATTGACCAAAAAAAAAGTAATAGAACACCCATTCTTTATAAATATACCAACCCCAGATACTTTACCTATCGCCAAGTCCTCGCAAGGCGCATCCAAAGTATCTAAACCTAACAAAACCATCCAAACCTCTTAAACAAATCATACGTCTAATACTTATATCGAACCAAATATATGGATTATGGAAAAATGCAAAAAAGTACAATTTGCATCATCGGAAAATGGCTGCGTACTTCAACATAACAAACTTCAAATCTATACTGTGGGCTCTTGGTCTAGATGCACCCTTTGTCTGAGGTATCGATCGACATAGAGGATGGATCGACATATTAGTTGGTTGTCAAATGTCAAATATTATGGTTGAGTTCAGAAATTTAATTTCTGACAAAACTTAAGATTTATCAATCTACATACAAATAATCTGAAAGATTGTTAACAACTTTCATATTTATTCAACTTTTAAACCTTCTCTGGACTTCTACAAATAATTCGAGACCAAAATTAGCCAAATCGGTCCAGCCGTTCTCGAGTTTTAGCGAGCCTAACGAACAGCAATTCATTTTTATATATAAATATATATATATAATATATAATATATAATATTGTAATCAATTTCATCTAGTTTTAATCGCCATCTTGTTAATTTGGCATTTGCATCTTTCGTGGAAAATAACCAGTGTAAAGGTCTGTAATCGGAGTATATGTTGAACTTTTGTCCATATATGTTAAATATGAGCGAAAATATTTCGTTGCCCAAACAATGGCAATAAGTTCCTTTTCTATGGTACTGTAATTTAATTCGGCATCATTTAAGGTTCGTGAGGCATACGCTATAGGTTTATTTTGATTTGGAGTGCCTTGTGATAGGACAGCACCAATAGCAAACTGGCTTGCATCTGTAGTTAGGTGAAATCAGGATATTGGAGAATGGGTGGTTCGCTGACCAGAAGTTGTTTACAAGTTTCGAAACATTGTATGTATCTTGTGTCCATATTTACTGTAGAGCCTTTTTTTAAACACGATGTCAGGGGCTTAGTGATTTTAGCAAAGTCAGGAATAAATTTCCTATAATACCCCAGAAGACCTAAGAAGCTCTTGATTTCCTTAGTGGACATAGGGATTTGAAAATTTTGAATGCATTTAATTTTGTCTGGGCTTGGGTTAATACCAGAATCTGAGATAATGTGTCCTAGATAAGCTGTTTCTTTTTTCGGATTTGTGTATCTGGATTTTAAAATTGGATTCGCGAAAGCGTTGGAACATTTTTTTGAGATTGACTAAGTGTTCTTGTAATGACGTGGAAAATACAACAATGTCATCCATATAAACAAAGCAAATTTCGTCTTGTAGGCCTCGCAAAATGTCCATTACATGTTGAAATGTAGCGGGCGCATTTTTGAGTCCAAATGTCATTCTTAGGAATTCAAAATGACCATTTTTGACATTGAAAGCAGTCTTTTTAATGTCATCATCCCTTATGAATAAAGAGATATCTGTAATTTTTTTAATGCACTGGTATTTCATCACGAGTGGGGATTCTATGTTTGATTTGATTAGTGAATGATAATGGGTTATCATCTGTATAAAAGACATCAGAAAACGTTTTACATAAACTAATTATGCTTTTCTTCATCATTCATTCATTGTATCAGTAAAATTTAATGGATTTATTTTCATTAAATTCTTTAAAAGCTGTCTTTAAAGATGTTGTAACAACAGAAGGCTCAGAGTTCTTTGAACTTAAATAATATTTATCAATTATTACTGGGTCAAGAAAAGCCTTAGTGGCTCCTGTATCAGTAAGGAGATTTAAATTGGGATTATTTATTTTTATATATGATAACTGCCGATTATCAAATGAACTATTAAAATCAATGGTTATGGGTTGAGGGGTTGGGTTGAAAATTGAGTAAAATACTGATCTTCGGAACAGGGATCTGAATATTCAAACTGCACGTTTGTTCTTCAGAATCGGTACGATTTTGGTCACACTGTTCCATGCAATTTATTTCTTGAGAATTTGAATAGCAGTTGATTGAGCTGTTGATATGCTCATCGGTATTGGTTTTTGTGCATTCTTGTTTGAATTCGGATTTGGTTTCCAAACATTTTGACTTCTACCGAAAACTTGCGTATGAGTTGCAAATTTTGATGAAGTTGGCTGTTCTTGAATTGAAGGGATCGGAACACTCTGTTCTTGGGCTGGAACAAAGGAATTGTTTGTAATTTGTGTATAATTTCTTTGTATGTTTGAAACATTTTGTGGATTTTGATATTGTACTGGAGTGTGTCCGCCAGAATGTTTCTGTAATTTTTTTCTTGCTTGGAAATTTGAATTTGCTTGCTGCAAGTATCTAATATTTTCTTCTTTTTTTATAAAATTTATTGCTTCCGACATGGATTTAGGCTCTTTGGTGCGGACCATAATCCCATATGGATTACGAAGTCCGGCTAAGAACACTTGAAGGGCCTGTTGATTGTGTAGATCCAGTTAAATTTTATTTTATAGCAACATTTTGTTCGTGAAGTGATAGGTAATTTGAAATTGTATTCAGATTCTTACGAACTTTGTCGTAAAATTGCTGAGGGGTTTCACTTATCGCTTGTCTCAAATTGTTTAAATCAAATGATAAACAAAACTCACCACGGTGGTCGCTAAAATTGGCAATTAGTTCTTGCTTTATTTCATTAATAGTACTCACACCACTAATGTTAACTAATTCTCTAGCGCGCCTTTTACTTTACTTAAGATAGTTCTATATATCATTACATTTTGATAATTTTGTAGATTGGCACGATCATAAAAATGCGTAACAATAGAATCTATACTTTCAATGAATAGATTTAACTCATTCATGTCACCATCATAATCTGGAATGGTGTCCGCGTTAACTCTTAAGAATTTTTGAACAGACATGTTTGAATTATTCTGAATATTATTAAGCGACAAATTACTCAACTCATGAAGTAAATCGTTGATATCCGGCAAAGGAAGGGAGGAAGGATTTTTTCTTGGGGAAGATTCGGCCATAAAAACTAGTACTTATATGGAAAAACACTGCTTTAGAAAATAAATCTCTGATTTTCTTTAATTTTTCGTTCCCTTAACCTTTGGGTAAAACTAATTCAAGTAACTTGTTTTCCCAAGGATGTCGCGCCTCAAATCCAAACAACTGTTTTTTTTAGATGATAAAGGACTGCTTAAGTTGGGCAGAAGGTTGGGCAATACTCCACTGATACTTGATAAATTATGTATCCTTATATACATAAAGGGTGACCAGATAAGAATAAGGAAATTTTTTTTAAATAAAACGACAACGGCGTGCGATATAAAATTGATTCTGGCTTTATTTGGAAGATACGTTCGTGCCATTATATGTGCAATAGCATGGGCGCCTCCGCTCTGCGGGCAGTGCTTTAAGCGGTCGTTCCAATTTTTGATGACTCGGTCCAATATGTGGGGCGTTATTCCGGCAATAGCGTGTTGAATGTTGGCCTCGAGCTGGTCCAAAGTGGTTGGCTTGTTAGCGTGGACTAAGGACTTGACGTCGCCTCAGAGAAAATAATCGAGTGGTATCAAATCGCATAATCGTGATCGCCAAATTTCTTCTTCACAACTTCGAGGGTTGCGTCGTTTGTATGGCATTTAGCGCCGTCTTGTTGGAACCACAGCTCTGATCACAGGCACCCGGTTAACATCGCTCTATACCTAGACCATTGACGGTAACGGTGTTTCCTTCCTCATTTCAAAAGAAATAACTCACGATGATGCCGCCATGCCATAAACCGCACCAAACAATCAATCTTTGTGGATGCATTGATACTTGGCCGAACACTTGTGGATTACATTCGCTCCAATAATGGCAATTTTGCTTGTTAACATAGCCGCTGAGCCAAAAATGGGCATCGTCCAAGAAGATGATTTTTTTGTCAAAATCCGGATTTCCGGTCAACATTTCCAGCGCCCAATTAGTGAACTTTTGGCGTTGTTTATGGTCGCCTGTCTTCAATTCTTACATCAGCATAATCTTCTGATCGGCGCAGAATCGAGTTTTCAGGGTCTTCTTCGATTCTTCATTTCGCTAAAATCTCTGTTCGGTTGGTGGCTTAAGATCCAAAAGAGTGTAGTTACGCTCGAGCTTTACGCTGCAATGAATTGCCTGCACACTGAAGCCATGATGACGACCGACCTCACGGCGAAATTCACGTTGAGCCTTTACAACTGAACAGGAATTCGGATAATATTTTTTAATAATTTCCGCACGTTCGGCAAGCGTAAAACGATGCATGATGAAATGTCAAACCTTACTGAATATTTTGAGAACTGGATGTCATTGGTAATTTTGATAGCTGCTGAAACGTAAAAAATGGAAAACTGTCATTGCTATCTAGTCACTTGTTACTAAGGGCAGTTTTGTTTTTTCAGGTAACTATTTTACATAGGTGAAAATTGGCCTCATCGAGATTGTGAATTAACTCGTTTTTTTCTCGGAAAAATTCTCGAAAACGACGAACGTATTGAATACGAATAAAATGAATATGGATCATTTTATTTTAACTCGTGAACCAATTGCGTTCTATAAGGAAAAAGGACGTCTAGACATCATCAACTGTTGAGGTTGTCGCCTGGTGGAAGTTTCGGGATTTTCCTCAATACTTGCTGGCACCCGAGCAATCTTTACCTCATTTCAAACTGCACGAGGTCTTTGGTACGCGGAAGATCACAGACAGCCCCTTGTTGCTGAGAACGCTGAACAAATCGATAAGTTGTTGGAGCATTAGGCGCATTTCGAACATTAAAGAATTTATGACATAATCTTTGTGAAAGAATAATCGAATGCTGCATCTCAAAATAAATTTGAATAGGTTTTGTTATTTGCCTTGTGCTGAGTCTCTCAATGGTTGCCGCTGGTACTGGTGAATTCGAAGCTTCACGGTCAGACTCGTAAACACGCCCTACTCAGCTTCAGTTTGGGTGTCAAGCAATTGATTGTTGGTGTTAACAAGATGGATTCGTCCGATCCACCATAGAGTGAGGCACAGTACCAGTTAGTCGTGTTGAAATTGCTGTCTTCAAGCCAAACATCACCACTGAAGTTAAATCCATTGAATTTAACGGAGACAATGTTATTTTCAACGCTAAGATCGTTTCCGTTAACTAATTTCGTCGTGGCTACGTTGCCGGTGATTCAAAGAACAACTCACGTAAGGCAGCTGTCGATTTCCTTGCTCAAGTCATCGTATCGAATCACCCTGGTCAGATCTCGAACAGTTATACTCGTATACCAGTATTGAATTACCATACTGCTCACATTGCTTGCAAATTCGGTGAAATCAAAGAAAAGATTGATGGTCGTGCTGGTGTCGGTAATCTACGCAAAACCTCGAAGAATCATCTTTTTTCTTGAGTAACACATAGGTGCAGATGCATTTGAACGCTCTATAACTCCTCTGTTTCTCACATCCTTAATTAGGTCTTCCATCTCTTCGCGTTTGGCCATTGGAACTCTTCTCGCAAGTAGCTTGATTGGTTTTGACTTTGCGGTATGGATTTTATGTTTTGCCATCCCTGTTCGTCCAAAGTTCGCTGTTTTTTTTTAGAACACTGCTTGAAATTCCTCCAATAGTTTCTCAAACTCCATCAGCTACTCCTTGGACAATTCAGGTGATACTTCTTGCAGAAGATCCTTTAAGTCTGTAAATTTGCTAGCGACCGAACTAGTTGGGACTTCGCCTACCTCCATCGTTTCCATTTACCCCACCACAGTGTTCTTTGGTAGGATTGTATCATGCGAAGAGCGATTGGTCATTCTGACGAGGAAGCTTTTGAGGTAGAAGTTGATTAGACTTCTACCTGTCAATACACCGTTTGATAGTACGCCCTTTGTAGTGGGCTGTCGATTAATTTCCACAAGAGTTTCTCTTCCAGCTTTCAGTAACATATTTCTGACGTCGTGAGTTTCGGCAGATGGATGCTTTTTGCCGTTCATTTCTATCGTCATTTCTTCGAAATCTAAGTAACACTGATGCTCCAATAGAAAATCGACTCCTAAGATGTTTGGGTCTCCATGTGGCACTATAACGAAATAATGAGAAAATTCCTTGTGGTTAACAAAAAATTTCACCTCCAAATCGCTTCAAATCGCTCCTCCGGAAATGCACACCAACTTTATGTGAGGATCTCTTGTACTCGTCTTGTTGGAAACATATTGCGCCGTCAGAATCGACACGTTCTCATCAGAGTCTACGACTAAAGAGCATCTTTGTCCTTCGATAAACGCTTCGGGAGAGAGGCTAGCTTCGCCAGTGGTTCCTATAAATGTTTCAAGAATATTCTTTCCTACAGTTTTACTTCTGGTCTCTGCCGAACGCAGTTCCGTTGGTAACGATTGGTTTTCCACCACGAAAACTCTCCTTCGTCTATTTCTTGTCTGGAGTTCGTGTGCCAGATTAACAGCATCCGACAATGTAGTAGGACACCCGACCATAATTAAGTCCTGGATAGACACATATCTCAGTTCTTAAATAAACTGGTTTACCAGTATTTCCTGCACGACTTTTGGTGGATATCCAGGAAACGCTGAAATTACCAACCGCTGAAGACCTAAAGCAAATTCGGCAAAATTTTCTTTGGGGCCCTGCACATGACATCGCAGCTGAGTGTAGCTAGACTTACTATTTCCGTAGCGCTGACGCAGCAATTGTTCTTTAGCGTCCCAATCTGCACATCTTGCTCCAATATCGAACTGCCGTTTGGTAGTCGGTCCATATGAATACACTTAAAGTGCCTGAGCACGTGTTAATGAGAGATGTTTGAGCTCTGTGATTATTTCTCTCCATGGGTGGCATCCAATATTTTATGGGGAGACTAAATTCTTAGTGGAGGTTGGCTTGTTGTTGATTTCTAGTCAACTACTCATGTTACTTGATCTTCATTAACTGAAAAATGAATATGCCTTTCGGACGAGGCTGCGATTCAAACACTGAACCTTCCAGTCCACTACCACTTGAGCCACGGCCACTTCAACTGCTACCACGGTATTCGGAGTACAAATCACATGCGGCACAACTGTCGTATCCTTTGTCGGTGACATCTCCATCTCCACATGATGTAAGTCGGTACTTTGCTCTCTTGCTGGTAAACCGAGCTACCTTTGGGAGAAGAATGCTGTCCATTGTTGACGGCTTTGGCGAAAGGCAAACAGCTCACCGACCGTTCTGGTTCCCCCATTCTCTACTCGATCTCCAAGTTCCGAGTTACCAGTTCCTGCTTTTAGTCGGACAGTTTTTGGTCCCAAAACTGACTCCGGTTTAACGTGTAGTCCTGCAGCATCATTCGCAGATTTGCAATCTCGCTTTACCCTAAGGGAGTTGTTCTCTTCTCTGGCGTAACTTTCATCGAATCCACCTTGATGATTGTGGTTTGCTATCTACTGATAACAGTAATTATATAAAATATAAAATTATCGCCGAGTTCCAATCGGATACAAAAGGGACAAAAATAAAAAAAAATCTTAAAGAAATGCTGGTTCCCGAGAGAGCTAAATTTCGTTTTTTTTTTTTATTTCAAATTAAATGTTTTGTTTTTCTTTTTTTTGCTATGGCTGTAGTCCACCGACGTCGACTGCTCACTTTTGACTTCTAATCATTCGCTGCCGTTTCTGATGTAGTCATCTCCTTTCTTCCTCTTACTCTTATGGTTTACTACTTAATCATTTGTCTCATTTTCTCTCCACCATGTTCGACAAAGGGAACAAACCTCTTCAAGCTTTAAAAAAACCATAACAAACAGACGTGAAGAAGGTAAGTATTTCATCCTAAAATAAAATCTTTTTATTTTTCTGGTGTGTTTTTTTTATTATTCAATAGCTAGACCGTAACGGTAATTATGCGCCACAATGTACTAATACAATATCGGCATCAGAAAAAACCAACTCGTACTCCATATTTTGTTGGCTTCAGCATTTTCTGGAAAAGCTTTCGCTTTTATCGCTAGATATCTTTATTCCGGGCTTCTTGGGCTGTCCAATTGGAAGAATAACATCCGAAAACATTTCAGGACAGTGTATTAGAATCTTTTGCACTGTTGTTGGCTATACTACGAATACAGTTGTACAAGCTTATTTGCTGTATCCATTAAATACTCCTTGAATTTACTTATTTTTATCGTGGTATCCACAATACCATTCGAAAGCGATTAATTGTGTCTTGATATTGGCAGAGTCGTCAAAAAATTGACGGTTTCCGTCATTTGCGCTGCCATAACTTGTTTTCAGTATGCCACTAATAAGCCCATTTGACTTCGTAAAGCTTTCGGAATCCTTTTTTTTCAACTTTTTTTTTCTTCACCACGTGCTTGCCATTGTACTATGACCAATTTATTGGACACATGAATCGAACCTTAAAAAAGGGTGTTAATCCAAACCTCAGCTTAGATTGGTCCTGAACTGTTTTGCTCACAACTATATCCACTTTATTAAATTCCTTTGCACTGATTCCACACAGATAACACCTTTGTGTTCAAGAATTTTCGGTTACTGCATTGCAGACCCTTCCATCTGTCATTGTCAGTAGAATTTTACGTTTAATCGAAACATTTCCGTTTAAAAGATTTATATCGGTTTCACTCAATGAAGATATTTGACCTTTAAGATATTATACTTCTCTTACCGTTATATCTGTTTGTTTTGTGGACAAATTGAATTTCGATTGGTCTACAAAATCTTGGGCATGACGGACGAGGATTTTGCAATAAAATTAGTTTGGTGTTCGAGTTCGGGTCACCTAATATGTATAAGCTGAACAGGAACAAAAACGATTAAAAAAATGTTAGCATCTGAAATATTAGGGTCTGTAAAACATTACTTGTATTCATTCATGCCTGAGCTCCTATCGCAACCCCATTTGGAAATAAGGTTAACCTTCACATTGCAGCACATTCCCATGTAAACTATTACAACCTGTTTGATAGCTTGAAATAAATGATAATTCTGCAGCTGACTCGGTTATCTTCAAATTCAGAAGAAAACTAATTTTTATTTGCTTCCGTAACAGCTCCATAGGTAGGATAAATTTTGGAGTTACGAGTATGTCCTTTGGCCCTTATTACATTATACTATAACTTTGCTAATTTGGCCTCAACAAGTATTGATAAAGCCTTATCGGCGGTATATACAGACAAATACCATTGTCCAATTTTTTATAAACTCTTGTGACTTTTCCGCGCGGGTAGGAATTGAAAAAAGCTAAGTTTGTCATGGGAAACCTGGAAAAATGTAATTGCCATTGTTTCCGAAGTTGCAATTGAGCAGCATAGCGAAGCTCTTCGGGTTCAAATCAGTTTGTGGCCGGCCAACAAATATAATACAAGGGCTCGGCATGGAAACGCAATTTCAAATTCCAACCAAGTCTTGTTCCTATTTTTAGAAGCTATGTAATTCATTGAGAAAGCTATCTATTGACTTTTATATTCAGACGCGAACTCAGTTACCTTTTTCTTTGTTTCCTCTGAGGTATAAGTTTTAATCTTTTCTGTCAAAAAACATTTTTTTCTTGAAATTCGGACAGCTTCTCAAAATTTCAGTGAGCTGATTGCTTAGCAAAAAAACAAATCTTAATTCGATCAATGTTTTTAAAATGAATGATACCTGACAACTTCGCAAAATATCGCAAATTTTTACGGTGGTCCCTTAATATTATTTTATTAAGGTACATCTCAAGCTAATATATATAGCCGCACTCCACCGGAAGATAAAACTTTTCCTTTTTAAACTAAAAAAACGATTTTTTTCAACCCAAATAGACTTAATTTCAAAAATTCTTTTCAGAAGTTTACACGGAAAATTTAACAAAAATAAAGCAAATCGAATGCTTATCAACCAACAAACTTGTTACTGCACGTGATTACAAAAGCTTCTATTTTAAGTGTCTCAACCGTCGAAACGGTTGCAGCATAATAAGCGGGATTGATCAAATAATGTGCTCTTGTTATATGTAAACAAAGAACTGAGGAAGGGAAAACGACAATCCTGCAGGTCATTCTGTGACAAAACAACATAAGGCTCTGAGGCATCGTGGCTTAGACAAATCATCTCTACAAATCTTACGATGCCCAGCTGTTTGAAAAAACCGATGGCATGGTCAACGAATTGCTGATCTAACCGGAAGAGGGTGGAAAGAAATTAAACTGGAAACCTAACATTCAAGAAATAGTCAAGAAAGCTACAGTAGCTTTATTATCTTGTAAAAGCCTTCAACCTCGCATAACTCACTGGCTATAAGTCTCGGTTACTAACCTACAGGGTAGTTGTCTAGTGGACGGTCTTAGACAATCCATTCAACTACAGCATACTAAATAGAGTAAAAAGAAAAGCATGTCTGTGCATAAGCGGAAATCTACGCACTGCTCTCTCCGCATCACCTGATATTCTGTTTCATTTGACACCCTCGATATTTTCAGCACGCAAGAAGATGCGACTGGTGTATTCTGAGATAAGATAATATGTAGTTTTCTAATAAGGACTTGACAACTTTTTTTTTTAAATAAAACGCAAACCATTTCAGATATTTCACAAACTTTATTATCGGCTTGAAGTACAATCAAAACATTTATGTATGGAACTCGACTTCGTTCATATGGCCACCGCAGACACGTTTGCAGGGGTCGATTCGTTGGACCCAGTTTTCAACGACTCGGCCACATATTTTGGCCGCAACGGCCGCTATTTCGCGTTCAATGTTGGCTCTGAGCTCTTCCAACGTCGTCGGCATAAACAAATGACTTGCCCCACAGAAAAAGTCAAGCGCCGTTAAATCGCACGAACGAGGTGGCCAATCGACTGGCCCAATTCTTGAGATAACACGCTCACCATACTTACTCTTCAATAAATCGATTGTAGCGTGTGCTGTGTGGCTTGTGTCATCATCCTGTTGAAACCACATGTCGTCCAAGTCCATATCTTCCAATTCGAGCCAAAAATAATCGGTGATCAAGGCGCGATAACGCTGAACATTCACAGTAACGTGACAATCGTTATCGTCGACGAAAAAATATGGCTCACTAACGCCGCCGGCATGCAAACCGCACCAAACAGTTATTTTTTTGTGGATGAAGTGGTGCACATGTGGATTTTTACGCGACCAATAACGCATATTTTGCTTATTGACGAACCCATTGAGCCAAAAATGAGCTTCGTCACTGAAGATGATTTTGCGATGAAATTCATCATCTTGGCGCATCTTCTCCAGAACCCAATCGGAGAACGTACGTCGCTTCAAATGGTCCATCGGCTTCAATTCTTGAGTGAGCTTGATGTTGGATGGGTGTAAACCAAGATCCTTACGCAAAATACGCCATAATGTGGTCTGAACCATGCCCAATTCTTGAGAACGCCGTGGAATTGAATGATTTGGATCGTTTGCTGCCGTTCAGGTGGCAGCGATATTTTCGACACTTCGACCAATCCGTTGTCTCACTGACACGGCAACATCACACAACGAATATGTAGACTCAAATTTTTGCACTAAACTTGATATTGCCTGTCTACTAGGGCGAGAATTACGACCGAAAATTGGATTTAACGCTCTTAAAGTTGCAGTCACCGACTCCGAATTTCGATAGAAAATTTTTATAATTTGCAGAAGTTGCTCGTTCGTGTACTTTACCATGATGAAAATGTTGAGTTTACTGAATAAATTGACAGTGACAGTTTGATGATTAGTGAAAGAGTGCGTTCACAAATTAAATTCAAAGTTGTCAAGTCCCTATTGGAAGACCCTATATAAGCGTCTCATTCCGATTTCCAAATTACTTTTTTTTTTGGCTCTATGTCTGCAAGGGATATCCACATCTTTTCGCACAATCAGGTTGCTATCAAATCGTTGGACTCAGTATCACAAAATTCTAAAACCGCCCTTGACGGCCTATCATTTTTTATGGGGATGGCAGTACAGTTATACATTCACCTATTTTGGGTGCGGGGCACAGAGACATTTCAGGAAATTGTAGGGCCAACGAACTCGTAAAAAATTGGAACCGCTCTACTTGAAAAGGTACGATTGCTATACCAATCGCTACGTACAAACTAATACTAAACCTGGATGCTAATAGAAGAACAAACCTTGGCTAGACCATTGGATCAAAATGTCTAGCGACCAATCAAATATGACCATAGCCAGATCTGAATCGCTCTAAGAGTTTGTTCTTTCACAGTAAGAAACATTTCAGTGCTATCACACTCTCTCTATACTCTATACACTGAAATCGCCAGTAGCATTCCGCCCATTCAAACTTTCAACCGTAACACCCGTCTCGCTATGAATGCTCATCAGTATACCCTCAAGCCCATTTTCGGACGTACTCTAAAATATCGTGATTCGTTCCTAAGCCGTACAACTCGCTTATGGAATGCCCTGTCGATCTCTGTATTTCCTGGTCGTTATAACTTGCATACATTTAAAAACAATGTACATCGGTACCTCTCTTTTCTTCCTCCCTAAATTTCCTTTGCCCGCGCTGTGTACAATCACCTTAAGGGTACTCAAACCCCTTGAGCGCGCGTTCATTATAAAAAAAAAAAAAAAAATACTCTATGCATGCCAAGCTCTCTTCCAAAGAAGAAAGCTCCACTTAGGAGCTTTATTACACAATAACTTAAGCGATCTAAATAATATAGACGTTAATAGTCTCCTACACTTCGTCAGAATTTCAAATAGGTTCCAAAAGCAGGAAGGTCACAGATCCGCATTGCATCACAATGTGCCAATAGACCTAAGTGGATCGGTTTTTCAAACAGTCACTCTTACCTAACCTGACCTAACTAATATTTAAACAACTTGGAACGAAAAAATACAATATATTGGATTTTTTTTTATATTTCTGGCCATGTTTCCACGCCTGTTTCGACGCCGGGCTGCGATTTTCTCCATTCCTGATGACGACGTCGGATTCGAAGATCGGGAATTGAAATTTCTCTTCTTAAGAGTTTTACCAATGTTTTTCAAGTGTTCTTTTACCTAACTTGAAATCTCCTCAACACTTCCACACCCAAGTCCAAAATGAAAAAAATCCTTAAATACCACATTTTTGATTTTATATCAATTTCACACAAGCCGATCATAGAATCTAAAAAATCGACTCACCATATATACTCGTAAATGTATTTATTCTACCCATCTACTACGTTGGAGCAGACTATTTCTATGTATTTATTTTGTTTTCTGGAAAATCTTCTTTTTATTGTTGTGATATTCCTTTCCACCGATGTTGATAACGTATCGACAACTTTATTTTCGAACCAGTACACAAAATATGGTATGCGTCTACACTATCGATTTTTGTCACTTTCTCAGCCATATTTCCTCTCCCGATCTCTTAGTTTTTCCCTTTCTGAAGGAACATTAATGTTGGGAACTCTTTTTAACCTGGCTGTTCCCAATGGTAGGAGACCCGTTTTGGTAAGATACAGCTGGAGTTTTGGGCTATTAAACCAGTTGTTAAAAAATATAGGGTGATTTTTTTGCCTTGGAACTGTAGATACTAGCCATGACACAACATTCCCGCTTATACCAATCTCCGGAGCACTGTCTTGATTTATGTTAGTTTTCTCTACCGTAAATAGATCAAAGCAGTAGCTATGTAATTTCCAATATTCGGTGAGAACGAAATTTTCGTAACCCCATTTATGTGGTCTTCTTTTTGGATTGTACTGCTTTAGGTTTTTTTTTTTAAAGAACTTAACACTCAAGAGGGTACGACTACTCTTAAAATGCCGGAGCACGTGATAGGCTTTTAGGGAAATTTGGGCTCAGTGGTTATTTCGCTCCATGGGTGGTATCCAACATTTAATGGGGAGACTAAATTACTCGTACTAGTGTAAATTGACTTGATGTTGTATTTGGGCAACCATTCACCTCACGAGATTTTTGCCTGAAAAAATCTTTTGGTAGGGGCTGGTATTGAACCCCGAACCGTCCGATTGGGAAGCCAATACACTCAGTTTTTTTTTTCAGTTTATATGCATTTTTATTTATGGTACTCACCGCTTCTAGAGGGAGATGTCGAAGCACAATGTTCGGTATTTCATCGGTTCCCACTGATTTCTTACTTCTAAGTGATTCGAAGATCGTTAGGAGCTCCTCCTTCGCAATGAACGGGGGTAGTACCCTATCGTTGGTGATGACATTATTTGCCAAATTGTCGTCACTGAACTGGGTGAAACCCGAGCTCTCGAATCGCCAATTCACAATTTCATTTCGAAGGTAGAAATTGTGCACAAGGACTCGATTCCCCAGATCGTGGTTTTCGCCAATGCTAACATACGGCTTGTACACTTCCTGGAAAGTCGCTCCTATAGCCTCTACCTGCTCCTGCGGATCCTCGATCACAAAGAAGCTGTCATCATCAACAGCCTCATTTGGATCTATGCCCGCTGCTACCAGTATTTGTTCGTTGTTCGTCTGTTCGGGCGATTTTAAGACATGGAAGGTCGTTCTGATTATTTCTCCGAAATATTTTATTTATTTGCGGGAACATATTCGGGTTGCTGGTGTTTACAGCCCGAATTTTATTGTTCCAATACATACTTACAGATGCTCTGTAATTTTCTTTTATTAATGTTTGGAGGTTTTTAATCGACGACTTCAGTGTCATGATCTCCGGGTTATGTCTGTCAGTAAACTGCCTGTACAAGGTTTTTAGTCTTGACAGCAGTCTACTTTTATGTCGGTGCAGTGCGTCAATAGTTGCGTTGCGGAATAGGTCTTCTTCGTCAGTGTGTCGGTACCAACGTATCGTTATGTCCATTGTTCGTTTGATTGTCCCGTCCATTAGTCTTAGATACCTGTCAATCTCCTCGTTTGACCGATTTCTGTTGGACGGTGGGTAGAGCGAATTCGAGGAGAGTGCTCTAGTCAGTGTTCTGGTGAAGTGTGTCCAACGCACCCTACTATAATTGTAGGAATGCCTTTGGACAAACTCATCTAATTCCGCAATTTCGTTGGGAACAATTATTTTGGTGCTGAGACCGCAATGGTCACTGTCATACACGAAAGTGCGTAGACAGTTTGTAGTTTGTTGCTTAGTGCACGTCAGTTGAATTCGTGTGTCGAACAGCAGGACCCGTGTCTGGGAAACGACGGACTATCCGTCGCATTAAGCTCAAGTCGATAAATTATACTGAGCTGACCCCACCAGTTGAATAGTAAGTTCCCTCTAGTATTTGGTGTATTATTTCCCCAATCTCTATGTTTGGCGTTGAAATCTCCGCAGATAATAAAATAGTTCTCTTCCAATTCCAGTCTTAGGAATCGAAAAAGTGTCTCGAGCTCTGAGATGAATAAAGTGGATTGAGTAGCCTTAGGTGCATAGACAGACACCATGTACAACCGCTTTCCACTACGGAGGGGGATGTGCACGATGCATGCTTTTAACACCTGGAACCTACGTACTACACGACTGTACACTCTTTTAAAATGTATACCTTTTCGTACGAAAATTGCAACGCCACCTCCCTGAATGGAGTTATGTCGGTTTCTCCATACTATTTTGTATCTTCTGTGCCTCATTTTGTGTCTCTTGGTAAGCTTAGTTTCGCTAACCAGACCTTTAATTTTCCCCAGTGTACATCCTGGTAGTCTAAGACCTTGATGCTCCTTAGACCATCCAGTTTGCTGTTGGGACTTAGCTGAACCAGGAAGAACGGTAGTTTCCGCTTTTCCCTTTTGGCTCTAGCCGTGACGAATGGCTTAACCCCTACGAATTTGAGCTCTTCGCACTCCTTCTCTTTCAGCAGTGCAAGGAGCTCCTCCGGATCAGTTGACGGTTCTAATCCCCTCAGCAGCATTGTCCGCAGCTTTTCACCTTTCGGCGTGAAGGAGAAGAACTCCGTCGTCGAATCCCTCAACAGGTTTTGAATTTTGTGGTAGCGCTCCACTGTGTTACAGTGGAGCTGCTGTTGTTGTTGTTGTTGTTGCTGCTGCTGCTTTTTGGGCCGCTGTTGTTGTTGAGGCTGCTGTGTATGATTTTGTGTTTGTTTTGTCTGTTTTGACTGCATTTTCTCTTCAACGTTGTCCGTTTGTTGTTGCGATAGTTGCTGGCTTACAACTTCTTGCTGTTGTTGTTTGTTTTTGTTGCTGGGAGCTTTGTTGTCGCTCCTTTTCTCTTCTTGCAGTTTGTTTTTCGCCTTAATGGCTAGCACTTTGTTCGTTAGCTGCCTGATGCTACTATTTATAGCCTCGAGTTCTTCCTCTTCGTCGTCGGATTCTGATGCAGCTAGAGATGCGAAGCTGTTGTCGCCTCCCATGTAATGACCTTCGCCACCATCGGATATATATGGGTATTCGACATTGTCCGACTCCTGACCGATTGGATTTACTGCTGCCGTTGTAGACGTTGAAGGCGCCGTCTGCCTTAATCCACCTGGCAGCTTTTCGGTGGATTTTGATAGACAGGGGCGCTTCACCAGATTGGGGGTTGGCCTTAGCTTCCTCCTTCGTTTGGCACTTCCTTCGGCTACCATAATTGGTAGGTTGCTTGATATGGCATCATGATCAGCTTTCGTGCCACTAGCTTTAACCGCTAATGGAAGAGCGAAACGCTCTCTATCACTCATCACGTGATTCTTTTTGCATTATACTTGTTTATTTATAATATAAAATAAAAAGTAAAAAAAAAAAAACACCAAATGTCTTTGGCTGGGAATCAAACCCCGGACCACCCGATTGTGACTCCGATTCTGCTACCAGTGGGCTAACCGGGTCCCCACACAATATGTGTCTAGATAAAAAACTAAAATATTTTCACTTGTCGAAAGAGAAAATACGAAACACATCCGCACTCTACAAAAGTCAGTGAACGACTTAGCGTTCAAACGCCACTTCCACTGGGCTGACTGACCCCTTATAAAAACGTCGTCAAAGACAGTTTTCCACGTAATATATATGTATATATACATATATATATTTTTTTTTTCTCGAAAAAAAGCCGAAACACGTTATTACACCACTACGGTCTGTGAGCGACTGACCTCGAAAATTTTATTAAGACCCTGTTTCACGAAGTCATAAAGATTATAGACGAAAAGATTCCACATGTTACAGAAGATGAATTTCTGCCGGCATGCAAAGAGATTGGCGACAGGAAAACCCCAGGCACGGAGGGAATACCAAACAGAGCTCTTATAGCAGGAATTACATCGACACTGGACATCTTTTCAGAAGTAACTTACAGCTGCCTTAAAATTTGATGTTCCCAGATCACTGTAAACTACTGTTACAGTTTTCCAAATGGAAATAAACCTCCAGGAGTTCTCTCGTCGTATTACTCCATTTCCCTTCTAGATACCATAGGAAAAATTGTGGAAAGGTCATTCACAACAGACTAGTGAGAATAGTAGAAGAGAGCAGTGCACCGTTTCACAGTAGACGCAATCGAAATAGTGACGCAAATAACAGGCACAGCCATAGAGAGATGGAGTTTCGGATGAAAGGAATATTGTGTAATGACCACGTCATCAGAAACGTCTTCAATTCGGAAAACTGTAAGTTTGCAATAAATGCTCTTGCTATTAGTAATGGACGTACCAAACTACTTCTTCATAATTGTATCTAGCTACTTCAGAAATAGAAAGCTAAGCTGTGACACCGGCGGGGGTAACAAAGACTACAACGTTACAGTAGGCCGTTTACTGGGGAATATTATGTGTGGAATGTATCCTCAGGCTCCCAGATCCCCCAAACGTCAAGATAGAGCAGGCTCACCTAGGCTACATTGGGAAAAACGCATCGGCCACCCTGTTGGGGTGTGTAGGGTTTAATACTTTTTCTAAATATGTGTGGGGTTAAAAAATGGGTGGAAAATGCGGATTTTAAATGAAACACGTTCTTCTCGGTTTTAGCGTTACAGCAAAGAGAAATCTTTATTATTCACCGGAAATTACTTCCATTTTTACGTTCACAAACTGTCATACTTTTGTACTAAATTTACAATACGTAATCCTACGTTACGTTTCATAGGTTACATTATACAAAATAAGAGTACAAATTCAATCTATTTAGCTCAGTTTTAAGATGGATTACAGTTTTAATACAAAAATAAAATAATTACTTTTACTAAACATATATGTATATTATTTATACATTTTATTCACGAACACACCCAATCCTCGCTGACGAGATTAATGCCAAACATCGGAGCACCCAGATGCCGGAGCAGATCATTACTATCGAAAGTACAATAGTTAGCCAAGTTATACTGTACGCTTCTTTAGTATGGGCGAGCGTACTGGCAATAAAAGAACCTAGGAGAGAAATATCGCGAATTTAGAGACTAATCGGTTTGAGAACAACCTGCGTTTTCCGGAATATCTAAGTTAGTCGGCTTAGTGAGCCAACAACATGACGAAATACGGTAACTTGATTAACAATCGACTAACAAGAATACGATTTCTAGCCAAAGGCCGCCCCCCTCCCACACGAAGTTATACTTTACGCGTGGCGAATTCAAGCTTTAGTTGGGAATCGCACACTCGTAACCTTCACGGTGTGCCGACATGTAGCTTTACTCTCCGATCAACACAGAAAAAAAAACTCACACGCACATTTTCTTAAAAGTGTTTAAAAACATTACAGACATTACAAAACGTAAAGGTATCACAAAGTTTTTATTTTCGATTTTCGGGGTGAATGAAAAGACTTCCCTATCCGTCCGCTCATTATTTCAAAAAGAGCTTCTCCCTGCCATTAACACTTTCCGTGCACATTGTTCTTTCGCAAAAGTCTACTCTTAAGGCTTTCAAGCAGATTTTGGTCCTCGATGCAGTTCTGGAATACGAGTATACCTATCTTGCTTTGCTGCGTGAATTCTTCAGTACACAATGCATTTTGAAGTAGTGTTCCGTGTAAATTTATCATGATGCCACCTAAAATTTCTTAGAATAAGCATGTTGATGTTATAACAAAGGAATGTGCAGATACTTTTGCATGCACTTCAAAATTGTTCAACCGATTGAATCAATTAAATTAGGCAAGCTTTCGCTCTAACCATCCAAAGCATAGTTAGGCTTACGGCGTGCGTATAATAAATCTGCATATGTCTCTTGAGATTTTCCCAACTTAATTCATCTATCTTTAGTTGAAGTTTGATACGAGTATATGTATAGATACGGTAGTAGAAACTGAATGAAGTACTTACCTCCTAAAGTTCCTTAAACCACTTCACAAATCTAGAGGGTACCCAAACCTGCATTCTATTCAATTGCAGTAAAAAGGGGGAAAAAATTGTTCTTGTTGATTGCAAATTGCTGAACAAATAGGTAAAATAAAATTAATTTCCAATACACAGGTAAAACGACTGAGGGAAGGAAAAATCAATTCGACTTAAATTTGTTAACTGTCATTCATTAGCCTACCAGAGAATGTCTTCTACAGAACCACTCCCAACACCCCGTTACTATTGACGAAGGAATGGTCTGTCTGAATCTCGAGTCCATTTAATATCAATATTATAGTTTTCCGCTTGAAAAATTCTTTACAGCACATTTAGCTGCACTTACTTCGAAAAGAACACTTTCAATAGAGAGACAAGTAACTGGGATGTTGGGAAAGTAAATTGAGAAAAAGTGTTCGACTGGGTTGTTGGAAATTGCTCATATGTGTTCTGGTTAAGAATTTTCTGAACTGTTGTAATAGTTATAACTCAAATGTATCGCAGTCGATGGAAATTCTTGTATTGGCAGCGATTCTTATCTTTTGTGGGGTTTGTTCTGACTACTTGCCTATTTGGTATTAAACGTCTTGAAAACGTCTATTCGAGGTCTAGTAGATTGGTTTCAAAGCAAACATTTCGTGAATTCAATCAACTGTGGGTGTAAAGCAGTCCTAAAAATCCCCTCTTTAACAGAGTTTATAGTAAGTACTGCATAACCTATGCAATGCGTTAACCTATGGTAAAAATTCATTGTGACTGCTCTTTGGAAAAAAAATTATTAGTGAAAACAGCGGAGTTACATACATATCTACCCCGAGTGGAATAAGCCGACGAGGACTTGGTGTCATCTTCGTGTAAATTCTGTAGGTAGGAGTAAGTTGACTGTGACTACTACTTGCACTAAAAGGGCCAAAATACGGACCAGAACATGTCTAAGAGACGAAAAAAAAAATTTATTTGGATAGTTGCGCCGAGTAGATAACTGCCAAAAAGACGACAGCTGCGCTGACATTATTGACATGTCCTCCTATAAGTTTAATCCACGAAGCCCCCGGTGCCATAAACAGAGATCCGGACCATGTCGCCATCTAACAACCGACCAATGGAGAAAGGTAGAAGGGATGACCATTTTCAGTTAAAATTGTTGATCTTAATAGAAAGTCTTCAATAAAATTTAAACCACTTAATCCGCTCTATTCCATACAAAGTATTATCAGTTCGTGCGCAACTGTTGAGCACTGCCTTTTTGTCTACCTGGATCAGAAATTCAGCTCTTCATCCTGATTTTACAGCATACGCTCGTTTTTAATTCACCAGTTACTCGTATGATGAGATTTAGTAAACCTAAATGCCAACCAGCGATTCTTCTTGAAAGCCTTAACTGCGGTTGCAATCTGTATATCACTAGGTTGGCCAGTATGTATTTGGGAGTTTTCTGCTTTAAAATTGATGCGCTACTATCCACATGGCTAGTAAAAGGCCAATAAAAAGGCGGGAGTACAAAGAGGTTGCCCCAAAGCGGCTATGGTACACGTTGATCGACTCACTTCTTAACGCACTCAATAGTTCTGAAGTCTATGCACAAGCTAGCCATGTACTGTCTATTGGACTGTGTCTAGCGATTGTCTTCTCTAAAGTGCAGGCAGTCATAGACGTGATCGACGATTGGTGCCCTGGAAATGGCTTTTGAATCAAGCCTTTCAAAACTGACCTTGTTCTGTTTACGAGAAGAAGGAAGCTGTGTGAGAAGCTGATATTTGCACCATGGACTGTATTCTCAAAGCCATCTTCCGTTTGAAAATAATTGGCCTATGGTACAACACGCACTGGAGCTTTGATGACCTTACGCGCCAGAACTCGTGATGCGTAAAAAATTTGAAACCGATTTTCGCTATGCTCTTCGGCCTGAATCTGAGCCAGGAAAAGAGTGTACAAGGTTGGACAAAAGTAATGTGATAATGTGAATTGGATGTCAGGTTGTTATGGCTCTGTTTAAATGAAAAGTTTATCTGAAGGTTTAAGATTGACAACTTTAAGTTGAATGAATGGTCAAATGACCAACTCCTGAGCTGATGGTTGTTTTACGGCATTTAGAATTATTGCTGGAAAACATATGGCTCCAATTCGGTGATTTCTTTTTCAATGTTGGGTTTCAAGATTTGCAAGATTTATGGCTTATTGTGGTAAGTACGAGATTTTAAAAAGCCGCAAAAGGAAAATAAGTCTGGCGCTGTCAGGTCTGGTTAGCTGGCCGGCCAGTTCAAATCGCCAAAACGTGATCATCGAGATCACACGGTCTGGAAATTGGTGACTAAAAATCCCCAATCGTTTCCTCAGCTGTGTGAACGGTTGCTTCGTTCTATTGGCACTAACAATGCTGGATACTCAATTAAGCAACTTGCAGCAAAAAAAACTCGTTCAACAATTGTCTGTAGCGCCACCAGTTACGGTTACGTTTGTGTCTTCGGGGTCCTCTCACTTTGAGGGGATGCAATGGCTCTTCGTGCATTTCATGTAAATTCTCCGTGCCCCATGAACGTAAATTTTATTTATTCCCATAAACACTTACATAAGTGGAAATGGACTTCGTCGCTCATTATGATTTTGGATACAAAATCGTCCTCTTCTTTGCACTAGGTATAACAGAGCATGATAGTAAGTTACCCTCACTTGACGGTTAGAAGGCAATAATTGGTGAACAGTCTACATTTTATAAGGGAACATAACAAATTGTGTGAATCGTTGGCACGTCGATTTTCGTGGACCCTTTCGGACGTCCTAAGCCACAGCAGTGAACGGTTCGGCCGCTTTTTTACATGAAACGCTCAGCCCAACGATTAATTGTTCCCGCACATGGTGCAGGATGATGAGGAAAACGACGAGGAAATTTACCTTGCGTTAAAACAACAGACCGAAAATTGGTCAAATAAGCAGTAAAAATAATTCCGCGTTCTTCAGGTTTGTATAGCTCCACTGCTTATTATCAACTAATTCTTAACAACATAAATGCCAAAGCACAAGGACATCTGACGCCATTTGCAGAAATTATGGGACATTCACATTAGGACATTACTTTTGCTCTAGCTGGGTCTTCAGGGATTGCTCCAAAACCGATCTAGAATCCGGTGTTGATGTGTTTCTGGAGAATGAAAACGTTAGATTAATTGTTAGAAAAACTTGCTTCTGTCTTTTAAACGGAAATATACCCAAACCTAATGGTAACGAATTGTATTATGCAGAATCTTTGGAGTGGGCTAGGCATCTGTATCTGTAGCGACAGCCAAGCCGCGTTTAGAACATTGCTGTACCTTCTTACCACTTCCAGATTAGTTCGAGAATGCATGACTTCACTGAATGCAGTCGGCATACTAAATTCACTGAGTCTTTTCTGGGTCCCAAGTCACAATGGGATCACAGGAAATGAAATCGACGATGACCTTACTAAGATAGTCTCAAATGAAAGTTTTCCAGGACCCGAACTTACTTACCTGCGTCATCGATTACAGTTCTCGTTGACAGTTGGTTTTCATACGAGAAACTGCAGATGGCATCACTCTCCAGGTTGCCAGAAGACAAACGAATGTTTTCCGACATTTCGAAGAGGTCAACAGACGTCCTACCGCTCTAAAGTAGGAAAGGCCCTAGGTTGCCTACTGGCGCCATGATGAGTCATTAAATTAAACGTTCTGGGCGTAAGTGATACAACATCCTCTGACACTTGCTGTGAAAGTGATGACGACACCGCGGAGCACTACATCTGCTTCGCTTAGCCTCCCGTCAGACTTCAGGTACTCGGCGTTGATGTGGTAGGTGCTGGTACGGTAGGCATTTTATCAAAATACACTTACTCATCATTAACAGGAATTTACAAAGAGCACAATCGATTCGTTCGTCCTCTTTTCCGACTGAAAAAAAAAAAAATAAATATCTAGATGGCTCTATACCATGAAGTGTGTTCGTCGTCATATCCCTGTCTAATCTTTATACGATGTCAGTAGAGTACCGCTTAATACTAAATATTCGCAGCTACACCCTAAACTTTGAGTAAGTTACGATGCTAGATCCGTCTCCAGGTGTTTGCTGATAACTACGTGATGTTGTTTACCCATTTCTTATCGATATGTGTACCCCAGATCTCCAATGACGAAAAGAAGTCTTCAGATCCCTAGCAGTTATCTCAATTAATAGGCGTGTTGACATAGCTGCTTACAAAGATTTCATTCACTTCCAGTCCAGGACATACCTCGACAACGAAAACTACTATTATGACTACGCATCAATGTCATACGACAGATCGCATGTGTATAAGTTTTTCCTCTCATCCATCAAGCGTTTCATCATATAACTTTCTAAAATGGGAATACCACCTTGATCAAAATGATCCCGGAATTTATTCAGAAAATTAAAAATACAAGTTTATTCATCTAAATCTATATTGTCCCCTTCAAAGTACATCGGCTGCAACACACTTATGCCAGCGCTTGATCCAATCCTCGAAAAATTTTTTATATTCGGTTTTCGGTACGTACATCAGTGCTTCCTGTGCTTTTCCCATTACTTCCTCACGGCTGCTAAAACGCGTACCCCGAAGTGGTTTTTTAAGTCGATGGATAGCCGAAAGCCCTGGTAGCTAGCGCTATAACTTTTGTTATTATTGATTGTAATTTATTTTACTTAATAATAAAGTGATTATTATTATTATTTAAGTCGATTGAACAGAAAGAAGTCACAGGGAGCCAAATCCAGTGAATTCGGTGGCTGTTGGATGGTATTTGTTGCATTTTTCGTACAAAAAGTACGAATAATGATGGCACTGTGCGACGGTGCGTTATCATGGTGCAAAATCCACGAGTTTTCTGCCCACAATTCTGGTCTCTTTTGGCGAATTACTTTACGCAAACGTCTCATAACGCCCAAATAATACTCTTTGTTTACTGTCTGGCCTTCCGTTGTAATCCATGAAAACCGTGAGCATTGCCTTCTTTTTTGACTGAAAACGACGTGGTTGTTTTGGTCTCGGCCCATTTAGTGAAAGCCATTCACTTGCCTGATGTCTGGATTGCATACTGCTCTCATAAGCCCACGTCTCATCTCCAGTAATGATCCTTTTGATGAATGTGGGACCGGATTCAGCCTCGCAAATCAACTCTTTTGCGACGTCAACCCGGTCTCTTTTTTGCATGAAATTGAGGTATTTTGGCACCAACTTTGCTGCTACAGGACGGAAACCAAAATGTCTTGGACGGATCCATAGGTAGGTAATTTTCAAATCCTCTGCTATCTCTCTAATGCTTTTACTCCATCAATGTTTTCGTCGGTTTTCTAAGTCGATGGTCTGCCACCGCGTTCATCATCTTCGATTGACTCACAACCACTTTTGAACAGCTCGTGGCACTGGTAAACGACCGCTTTCTTTAGAAAATCGTTGCCGAAACACTTTTCCAATATTTCCAACGTTCGCGCACCATGAAATCCATTCTTTACGCAAAATTGAATACAAGTTCGTTGTTGCAAATTTAAATACATTTCTAATATTGTAAAAAATCACCAACACACACAGAGTTAGATGAACTCTTGGCTACATAACTTTTGCAAATTTCAAGCTATGACGTTAAGATTTAGAGGGAATGTCAATTACAGATTTACTAACTTAACAAAAAAAAAACAGAACTCAAATCGGAACAATAGAAGTGCCACACGGTGGTTATTCCGGGAACTTTTTGGTATTTCGTACGTTCCTCTGAAATCACTGTTTCAAGGATTTGAGACTTTTTCATGGTTCAATCGCCCTACACTAGACAGAAGTGAGCTGTATGGTATATAGTAGATCAATTTTCTCAAAGGGTATTCGCTATCGCTTGGTCTTCACGTTTTACAATCCGATCCTTGTCCTAAATGCTCAAAGTCATTAATAAATTACATTTAAATTCCCTGTATTGTAGCGCAGAAAGCTCGCCATTCGTCCAATTCACATCGAAAACTCTGAAGAAATTCCCAGATGGTATCATGAGGGTGCGGTCAGTGGTATACAATCATGAGGTGCATGGTATTTGAATGAGTACAGGCGCTTTCAGGTTTGAAGTGAGCCAAATAAACTTTTGCTAATTAGACTAGGCATACTACGAGTATTATTGTTGACGTCCAATTATAAAAATGGCAATTTACGTTCTACTGAAGTTATAGGTATGGGTGGTTTGTTTTATTGCCAGTTGATTTTGCTTACTATAAGTTACTTTGCGCTGTAAGAAGATAACCTGCGACAAGTCAGAGTTCGACGCGAACTGTTAGGTATTTCTTCAACATGGCAGATTTAATCCAACGTGGAGACGTATGTGAATGCGCGTACTTTTCATTAGTTTAAAATTTAGTCCACCCCCTGAAATTATAACTTATTCATTCCTGTCGCTTCTCGGTACATACGACTGTCATATACTAAATACAAACCTTTAAGTCCAAGTCTTTCTGTCACAAAATACTGCGAATCGTCGTGCCATTGGAGTCATATCGGGTGACTTTCTTGATGGGTTAAAAGATAGCCTAAGTATATAATTTTTGCAGCTCGTTACAAACAGTTCCTTCTAAATTGATGTCAGGAGTTATTAATAGTTCCTTGTAGACCTCTAAGATCAATAAGTTAACACTATAATCGGCGCAGTTATTCTGGACTCATATATGTATGACGTTTAAAAGCAACGGGATTCGGTCACGGAAATGTTTTTAGTTTTTCGATAGTTGTTACAATTTGTAGTGTCGCCTTTGCCCTTATACGAGTATGTTAGAGTGTTAGATATGTTAGAAACCTCTCCCTCATTGGTTGGCCTTCCAACTATTCTTACCAATTTATTGAATGAAGTCGCGAGCTATTTAAATTCAAGATTTCCGATTGTCACACACACTTCGGAGGGAATGTTATTCCGTATTTCTGGTGGTATGATTTCTTCAACAAGAGAGTGTAACTGATCTTCTCCAAACTAAAAGAGCTAGCACTGCCCGAACTGAAGCGAATGTTGAACGAGTTCTTGTAAGTGTTGTGTTATGAGTTCGGAAAAGTCGACGCAAAATTGCTTTAGCCAATTTTGGTTCGCAAGTCCTTGCATATAGGTTCAATGACTGAATTGCAAATTATCACATACAAAATTTAATTTTGAACAGGTTTAACACCTGAATGCCTTGAGATCCTGAATTACAAGAAAATGATTTCATCATCCGCTATCGCAACTCTGTTATGGAAAACAAAATTGATATAATATGTATATAAGGTGAATGGGAATCCACGATTACTACATCAGCGGTAATTACACTCACTTAAGTGCATTGCCTTGTGTAATGTTACCTCAAAAAAAGTTAGTGTTGCATACTTTTTTGGAAACCATACCACAAGTACTGCAACTACGAGTATAAATCATCAGCTTCGTAACTAAAAGAGAAAAATTTGTCCTGAAACACAGCCGCTTTATCCATATATTTTACGAAGTGTTGTGGAAAATGTGGGTGGCCGTGGCTCGAGCGTTAGTGTATTGGCTTCCAAATCGGAGGGTTCGGGGTTCAATACAATCCGCGCCCGAAAGAAATTCACGTAGGATGAGTTGTTGCCTAGAATACAACAACAAATCTTATAATTTAGTCTAACCAATACATGGAACGAAATAACCACTGAGCCCAAAAATCTTTCTTTCTCTCTTTTCCCATTTTCCTAAAAACTTAACACGTGCTCAGGCATTTTAAGTGTAGTTATACCCACTTGAGTGTTAAGGTCTTTAAAAAAAAAGAACACAAAAAGGTATAGCGCGCTTTTGTGAGGCCAGTATTAATTTTTAATGTATTTTTATTTACTACAATTCATTACTCGTACAAGCCATACATTAAAAGATTGCTTAAAAATAAATTCAACTAATATTACTCTGACTTACTGGTCTCAAATTTAAAGACTAAGACTAAAGCTACGGCTTTGGATGCAACCTTACTTATTTCAACATACACATAACTTATTTATGTCTTATTCAGCTAGGCCATAAAACTGAAACTTCACGGATGGGAATTTAAAACGAGGATGCTCAGCCTAAATTACAAGCATTTAAAAAAAAAAAAAAAACTTTTCTTTGATAAAAAAAAAATTTATGAACTTTTGAGGAGCATTTGTCACTCCTTTATAACTTTCGAGTAATAATGTCAAAACACTGTATAAACTCAATAAACAAGAAATGATGCATGACACATGCTAGGAATATTCAACAACAGCTAATTCCCATGTAAAGTGCCTTGAGAGCTCGCCATACTCATACGAAGCTGGCCATGGCTCTATGTGCCTATACTCGGGTCAACAGACACGAGATGGAGTGTCGGTATCCCGTACGAAATTTGGATTTGTAAAATAATAACGAAAAAAAATAAAAAAAACGTTTGAATTATTTTTCTTCAATTTATTTAATGTGCTTTTAAAAAGATGAAGACCACTTACCACTGGTTTTGGGAATTCAATCTCTTGTGACTGAACTACACACAACCTACAATAATTTCTCTCTAGCCGTTCTACTTACAGTATGACTGTTTTCATCTGTTGTTGAAATCATTGTGTATGCTTCTGGTAGGGTCGCATAAACAAACTGTATGTTTGTTTGTCTCAGTCATCACATCTTACTTCAAAAATGGTTGGATATGCATCGGTAGTATCGCATTCTAACACAACTCGAAGGATTTATGTATTTGTCCAGGCCTTACAAATCAAAGACAACTTATTTTTTTACTTCAAGGTCTTTCATACGACTGACTTGTAATTTTAAACTAAAATAACTTAGCATAATTCTTAGAATAATATTTAATAATATCATACGGTACAATGGAAAATTGATAGTTAGCAGTTAACAATCACGTTGTTTTGCTAAACATTGCTGCTACCGCTATTCCTAAACTATATTACCGATGTCGCTGGAGCTGCTTATTTTCTTGGCTTTAACAAACAAAACACAATCGGAAACAAATTTTGTTGTAAGTTGAATTTTTCCTTTACGTGTTAAGATGCTTTTGGTGTTTTTATCAAGTAACGTCTAGGTAGTTATTACATTTTGACGATGGTAACAGTGATGATGACGATACTGATGTTGTAGCTCTGTACGTAATTCGTGCATTGTGCACTCACCTACGACGCCCCTTTACCGCTCATGGTTCATTCCGTCCGAGTTAAAGTCCCACCGACAACGTTATCCCTTTTTGATTCTGTCGCCTTTTCTTGTTTCATAGGAATTTCAGCATTTACAGCGAGATGCGTGTTAAGGAGAGTTTTAAGTGGACTAACTTTATCCCTTTTGTTCCCGTGTGTCATTCTGTTCGAGTCGTCTCACCTCGCGCAGCGAGTACTGCACTCTTTCCCATTTCCTGTCGCTTTTTCGTTTCATCAGAATATTAGTATTCACAGCGGGATGGGTTTAAAGGAGAGTTTGAAGCAGATTAACTTTATTGGCTACCTAGGAGCAGAACTGGTGGAAATAGTGATACAACATCGTAGAGCAACGAACACTTCATCCTTGTTGGATAATGCTAGTGTCATTTAAAGGTATTATCGCCATCTAGTGGGTGCAAAAAGGATTGAAGATTCATTTCGTTAGAAATCACTTTATTTCGCTTTTTCGTTTCATTGTAGTTCGGAATTACTGCCCAACGAGCGATAAAAGGTTTCACCTCTTAAAATAAAATCTGTAAAAACAATTATGACTCTTCCCCCCATTATGTCGATCATAGAGAAAAAAAAACAAGCTCTATGCCGCCAAAGCAAGGAGGTTTGTGAAGGCGTATGAAGATAGTCTGGCTGTTTGGAGCTCAACGTTTTTGAAGTGTGTTACTCAAGTCTGTTGGGTAAAGACTGCGCTAATTCGTCCACTCTAGACCGAAGTGACTTTTGCGCCCTACTGCTTAAATTATGTAATCTGAAGTTTTTCATTAAAAGCGCCCAACTTTTGAAGGATTTCACAATTTTCAATCAAGATTGCCTACCATTTAATCTTGAAAAGATATACGCTTCAATAACGTTTACAAGACATCAACATTTTTTTTATTTTTTTATCAAAATCTGATTCCGCCACCTGCGTTAGCTCCAATTTTCAACTGTGATAATCGTCCCGAAATCGAAAGCTAAATCGACTTATTCACTCCAAAATGTTGCCGCATTAGTGGGACAGCGAAATATCAGAAGTGAGGAGAATATTGTAGCCGTACGCGATTCAGTAAATCAAGACCACAATCAGTCGATTCTGCAGTGTTCGCGAGAGCTGGCACATCTTGAACGTGTGGAGTTATTTGCGAAAAGCCTTGGCTATAAGACCCAAGAGTTAAAGCCAAATGATCTTCGTGCACGTCGGCCCTTCGTATTTTCACCTGAAAATCATTCTCATTGACGAAGCACAATTTTGTTTCATATCCAACATAGCATCATATCCGTAGTCAAGCGGCCATCCGAAAGTGTTCTTCCGAGATCCATGCCAAGATCTTATATAGAGTCTCCTTAGCCCAAAGAAAATGCGATTGGCAAGAATGATTCTTCGTTTTTTCTCGAGTTTTTTCAAGGATCTGCTGAGTGTGAACAGTGTCGACAGTGTACTTTTTCGGTCTGAAATGGCACTGATAGTGACGAAACAAGTTGTTGACGAATAGTTTCAGACATTTACACCATATGGCAGATAATACTTATGCCTCCATAATTGAACAGTTGAGGGGTTTCCATTTTTGTGGAAGGGGCAAATCATACTGAGATTCTTTTCATCAGGAATACACTCTTCTGATCAGATCAGGGAAATAAGTTGATGTATGCTCTCCAGCTGCTTTGACTACCTCGATCGGTAAGCCGACCGGTCTAGTTAATTTGTTGGATTTTAGCTCCTTACTTAGTTTTGGTTAGGTGGACTGAAGTCTTGGCTATCATCAGTTACGTTGAATTTCTTCGCCGTTATACAGTCTGCAGAAAAAGTTGTTTCATACTCTCAGCACAACGACTGTGATCTACTGCAAGGTTGCCTTCTTCATCTCTACAGGCTTCTGTACGGGTTTTCTTGCCTTGACACATTCTTTTTGCCTTTTGGTACGTTATTCCTGGAGTATAAACTCTCAATATTTACAATCGCGTGATTTTCGTACTCTTCTTCTTTCTTCTGGAGAAGCAGATGTTCTTCCCGTAACTTCTGCTCTTCGAACTCACGGACAACTCTCGTCTGTCGTTGCAGCGCTTCTTTGTAGGATTCTTTCTTTAGCTGCATGTGCTTGCCACATTCTTCATAAATCCAGGAATTTCTTGGTGGTGGTCGGGTGAATTCCACCACATCAGTTGCGGCATCTCTGATGCACGTTGCCAGCGTTGCCACTGGTCTCGATATTTGATGCTGGCAGCATAAGATTGTTGAGAGATTCCGAGATACGCGTTCATAGCTCTTCTTTGTTGTTGCAAATGGGAAATCGCATACTGACTGCAACAACCAGTCCGAATAGGACGGAGTGTCTTTTCTTCACTCAGAGTGATTCGAGGTATAATTCACAGTACTTTTTTCTGTGCGATACTGTTTTTAGTTTTGTTTTGACAGCTGATTGTTGTTGACTTGTTTGGCATCATGTTGAGTATGGACAAAAACGATTTTCGTTCTCTCATAAAACATTATTTTTGAAGAGGCAAAACAGCAAAGGAAACAAAAGAAAAGTTGGACAAATATTATGGGGCTAATGCTCCGTCAGATTACACCGTCAAATATTGGCTTCGGGAGTTTCGTGGTGGCCGCATCTCCACTACCGAACAAGTCCGCAGCGGCAGGCCCTCCGATGCGGTTACAGAGGACAATGTCAAACAAATACATGAAATTGTATTGGCTGACCGGAAAGTGAAGGTGCACGAGCTATCAGATATCACAAAGATTAGTACTGAGCGCACACGTCATATTTTGGGCATACGAAAAAGTTATCCTGCCGCTGGGTGCCGGTCATGCTCACTAATGACCAAAAACACGAACGCGAGAGCACTTCGAAAGAGTGTTTGGACTTGCTGATCCGGAATCGGGCGGACTTTTGGCGTCGATTGGTAACTGTTGAAGGAACTTGGATCCTCTATTACACACCAGAGAACAGAATGAGTGCCCGGCAATGGACTGAAGCCGGCACGAGTGCTCCGAAGCGGCCGAGGGAGGCTTGATGGGTCGGAAAGTTTATGGCGTCGGTTTTCTGGGATTGTCTTGGCATACTCTTCGTGGGCTACCTCGAAAAAGGAAAAACCATCAACAGCGAGTATTACTGTGCATTATTGGAGCGATTGAGGGCCGAAATCGCTGCAAAACGGCCTCATATGAAGCGAAAAAAAATTTTGTTTTTGCAAGACCATGCGCCGCACACAAGAGCATCGCAACCACGACTAAAATCAATGACTTACGGCTCCAATTGCTGTCGCATCCACCGTATTCTCCCGATTTGGCTCCCTCGGACTATTATCTCTTCCCAAACCTCAAAAGATGGCTCATCAATAAACCATTCAGCTCACGCGAGGAAATCATCAACGCCACGGAGGAGTATTTTGCAGACCTTCCGGAAAATTACTTTTCGGACGGGATCAAGAAGTTGGAAAATCGCTGGAATAAGTGTATCAAGCTAAAAGGGGACTATGTTGAATAAAATAAAAAAAAAAAATTAAAAAACATTTTTTTTCATTCCCAAGGAGGTTACTTTTCACCCACCTAGTAACTTGAAATTTGATGTGTGTTTTTTTGAAGAGAAATTTATATTTTCTGATGATTGTTTTGCGTTTGTTTTTTCGTGGCTAAGCCATTTAGCCGCTCTTGTCACATCGAACTGCGTAAATAATTTTTAGTTAATTTTAGCCTTGAAAACAATTTTTCAGCTGTTACGACATATACAGGACTTGTTAAAAAAATGTTGTACGCTATGACGGAGTTTTGAATTAGATTTTCCATGCCATTGCTCTTAATTCCGTTTAGTATGTTGATAACTCGAAGAAAATTTTGATTTTTCACCAATTCTACAATCACTGTCATCTCTGAAAACAGTTCATCGCCATCAATATCAGATTCGTTTCCCTTTGAAAGCATAGTTTGAAGCTGTTTACACGACTTGAGCAAATTTCCATTTTGTTTAATTTGATCGAAATCGGTAAAATGGTAGAGAAAGGAGAAAGTTGCACCGTGCTTTTCTAATGCATCAAATCCCTCCTCGACTGCATCAGTTGCAACTTTCAAGACAATATCAATAAAATTGTTCATGAAACTTTTTTCCGAAAACACAGTACAGCGGCCTGTAAGTCCAAATCAATTGATTGCAATGCTTTCGAAGCAATGTTAACTTGACTTAAAACGTTGTACCACATGCATATTGCACACATGAAACGATAATCGATTTTGGCGATGTTGAGAGAATGAGAGCCTTTTCTATTCCCTGTGCTTTTGCCTCAGTATAATTAACAAAGTTATACCGATGTAAATAAAAAAAGTACGATCATATATCAGATATGATGTGAACAACGCTTGATAGTTTTATTAGAAGAGACAGAAAAATCTTACAATCGGAAAAGTCGAGCAAAAAAAAAACTTAATAATGTTCGTAACGTAATGTAAATTGTTAATCCATAGTGTTATGTAATGTAATGTGAGTAATTAAGAATTGATATGTTCAAGAATACAATGCTGTTTTGTAATAGAATAATAAAATGATATGAAATGCAATTATGTCTTAACATACTCCCACCCTTGAAGGGACTCAGATCCTTCAATAGGAAGACGACGGATTCTGGTTGTAGCTCGCTGAGTCTCACCGCTGCTTGTCTTTAGCGTAACCAGGCGCACGACACCGTCCTTGCCGGGATGCACCTGTGTAACTCGCCCAAGTCTCCACTTAAGAGGAGGGAGATTCTCGTCCTGAATTATCACTATATCACCGACTGCAATTGATGTACCCGCCTTCATCCATTTGGTACGAAGCTGGAGGCTCTGCAGATACTCCCGAGACCATCTAGTCTAAAACTGCTGAAAGTACCACTGGAGCTGCTGGTAACGATTGAGAGAGCTAATATTAGTAACGTGCTGCAGGTTCGGTTCCACTATTGCGTTTAGGGCTGTACCAATGATAAAGTGCCCAGGTGTAAGGGCTTGAATGTCATCAGGGCTTTCGGACATTGGAGTAATCGGCCTGGAATTTAAAATAGATTCAATTTGAATGATTAAAGTGTTAAGCTCAGGATAAGTAAGTGACGAATTTTGCAAGATATGAAATTTAGCGCTCTTGACGGCGGCCTCCCACAAACCTCCGAAGTGTGGAGATCTCGGCGGTATGGTTTTCCATTCTATTCCATCAGCAGCACATGCACTGCTTATTGCATCCCTATTTTCATGCTTAAGGAACATCTGGTACAGTTCATGCAACTTATTCCGGGCACCGATGAAGTTGGTAGCATTGTCGCTGTGGATCACTGAACACAAGCCACGGCGGCCGACAAATCGCTTTAGGGCAGCGAGGAAGCTCATTGTCGTCAGATCCTCAACTAGCTCCAGATGAATAGATCTTGTTACAAAGCATACGAAAACCGCCACATATGCCTTCACCGGTGACGTTCCACGACGACGAAAATGTATTTGGAAGGGACCACAGAAGTCAATTCCTACAATGTTAAAGGGCCTCGACTGTTGCACGCGTAGCTGGGGTAAATCTCCCATAATTTGATAGTTGATCGAGGGCTTAGCTCGGACGCAACGAACACATTGCCGCACCACTTTGCGAACAACCAGCCTCCCATGCACTGGCCAAAACCTTTGACGAACTATGCTCAGGAGCGCTTGAGGACCAGCATGATGATTTTTGATGTGAAGATGGGTGACTAGAAGCGTGGTCAATAGGCCATCCTTTGGTAGCAAAATGGGGTGTTTGGCGCTGTACTCTACAGATGAATTTGCTATTCTTCCACCAACGCGTAGTACTCCATGCTCATCTAGAAACGGTGAGAGTGAGTTGATATGACTTCTTGCTGATATCTGATTCCCGTTGGATAAAGTTAATATTTCAGTTTGAAAATCCTTGAGTTGAACGTGTTTTACTAAACCCTTAAGTGCCTTGTGAAGCTCTTCTGCACTTGGAGGCCCAGATAGGCGACGTCTTCTATCCTTGGTTGTTGAATTTGTTTGAAATCTAAAAAGATAAGCAACAATTCTAAGCAGTGCGTTATAATTGTGATAATATTTGATGCTTTCAATGAAATGCGCTTGAATTTGTACAGATAGAACAAGTTTAAGCATTCTTCTCTCCAATGGTGGGTTCTCAAAAACTAACGGAATTTCAGAGGAGGGCCACTGGTCGTTTGGAAGTGACAGAAAGGATGGTCCATTAAACCATGCGCTGCAGTTTATGATGGTTGACGGGTAAGCGCCTCGTGAAATGATGTCGGCAGGATTAGACTCCGATACGATGTGTCTCCATTGAGAGATGTGAGAATTTTGCTGAATGGTGGCAACCCTGTTCGCCACAAACGTCTGCCAGTTGCACGACTCCTCCGCGATCCAATTCAAAACAATGGTGGAGTCAGTCCAATAAGTGATATCTTCAAACTGGAAATCAAAGATGTCCTTTAAACGCTGCACAAGTTGAACCATCATAACTGCGGCACATAATTCCAATCGTGGTAAACTGATTCTCTTCACTGGTGCCGCCTTTGATTTAGCACACAAGAGCTCCACTCTCACAGTGCCATCTTCGTCGATGGACCGTACATATGCGCAAGTACCATATGCGTTTTCAGAGCTGTCAGAGAATGCGTGCAATTGATAGTTCGCAAAATGACCAAAAAAGGTGCGCCGAGTGATTTCCAAATTGTCGAGCTCCTGCAAATTATTTCGGAAATGGATCCAACGTTGATGACAATCTTGGGACAGCGATTCGTCCCAATTGAGTTTAAGCCGCCATAACTGCTGCATAAAAATTTTGGCTAGAACGATGACAGGATTTATCAAGCCTAGGGATCAAACAGTTGCGCTATGTCAGAAAGTACTGTCCTTTTCGTGATAGCCTTTTGAGATGTGGGTGCAACTTTATAATGAAAATTATCCGTTTCTGGGTTCCAAATCACTCCTAGTGTTTTAATCGCATCGCCGTGTTTAATTTTGAAGCCCTTCTCCCGATCACCCTGTGGTATATTCTCTAGCAACTCTAAGGAATTTGAGCACCATTTCTTAAGACTGAATCCACCCTTACTAAGCATTACAATTAGCTCCTGCTGAAGCGCTTTTGCTGCAATCAACGAATTAGCTCCAGTAAGAATGTCATCAACATAAAAATCAGAGTTGACAGACTTGGCAGCCAGGGGAAATTGAGACCCTTCATCTATTGACAACTGTTTTAGTGCACGTGTTGCCAAAAAAGAGGCAGAGGCAGTACCAAATGTCACTGTGCACAATCGATATATTGCAACGTCATCATTTGAGCTTGATCTCCACAAAAGGCAATGAAAATTTCTATCAGCTGGGTCTAGCTGGACTTGATGATACATTTTTGTAATATCAGCTGTGAACACGTATTTGTAAATGCGGAATCTCAATGCAATCGATAACAGCTCAGGTTGTATAACTGGACCAACCATGAGAATCTCATTCAGAGATTTGCCTGAACCGGTTTTTGCAGACGCATCACACACAACACGCAGCTTTGTAGTAGAGCTGGATAATTTCAACACTGAATGATGAGGCAGAAAATAGTGGGGCTCAGTTAAATCTAACTTTGGCGCAATCTCCATGTGAGAGCGATCGAGTAGTCCATTCATAAATTCAGAGTACAGTTTAAATAGTTCCGTGTCTTTTCGAAATTTTCTTTCAAGGGAGATAAGCCTTTTTCGTGCAATATCAAATGAGTTACCCAGTAAACTTGGACTTTGTTTGAAGGGCAACCTTACATTATATCGTCCAGATTCCAACCGAGAATAATGAGCAGAAAAATGGGCTTCACATTCTTTCTCCTCTTTCGTTAGAGTTGACTGCAGTGCATCGAAGTTCTCAATTTGCCAAAATGCTTTTATAGAATTGTCCAACAGTTCATCGGATGGCAGAAGTGAAGATTCTTGGGTAAATAGACTGAAGTGATTGGAGATATTTGCAGTAGGAATTTTGCCTGCTACTACCCAGCCGAGCATAGTGTTTTGTAGGATCGGCAAATTTGGTCCCAATTTGATTTGACCAACGCAGAGTAAATTGTAGAATAAGTCGACGCCAAGAAGTATGTCTATTCGCTGTGGAACATTAAAGAGTGGATCCGACAAACGAATATTTTTTGGAATATGCCAGTAATGTATGTCGATTTTGTTATCAGGTAGAGGGCCAGTGATTTGATGCATTACGAATGCTTCTAGTGTCGAGGTAAATCCATTAATGCGAGACCCAATGGTCAGGGTAACTTTGTGTTTAGCTAAAGTTTCGGTGTTGTTAACGCAAGTTAGTGAAGTTCGAGAAAGGCGACGAGGTAGTCCTAAACGCTGCATGAGCCTTTCAGAGATCATATGTATTTGGGAGCCGGAGTCTAATAATACACGGCAAGGTACTGGCTGTTTAAGTTTGTTGAAAACATTCACAACTGCAGTTCGTGGAATATTGTTTTCAGCGCAGCTAGCGTGCATGGAGTAATTGGGAGCAGGATTTATGGTAGCAGAAGTGGTTGCATGACTCTGATAAGAGCCCGTAGGTGGATTTATGGCTTGGTTACGATTTAATGAATGATTACTAAGGGGGGTTTGCGGTACCTGCGCAGTCACGTTTTGACCCAGGTGCAAGAGCGTATGGTGTTTATTTCCGCACTGACGACAAGAACTTGATGGGCAATTAGCGCCTGAGTGCTCGGTGGTTTTCAGGCAGTTGAAGCACAAATTTTTATCTGCTGAATACGTTCTGGGACGGACAAATTTTGAAATTTATGACAACGATAAATGAGATGACCTGGACTAGAGCAAAAATTGCATGTGATTTTTGTGGCAATGAATGACTTCGGACTACCTTTATGATTACTCTTATGATTTCTACTTATATCCGATTTCGGAGATGTATCATAGTTAAATAAATGATTTGGTACATTACCTTCTAAATGCTGAGCTCTCTTCTTTAAGAAATTCGTCAATTCCAGAAGACTTGGAAGCCGATCAACAGGTGCTTCATCGTGCCACTTACTTAGAGTTGATGCGTCCAGCTTCTTTGTGATAATAAACACAATCAAATCATCCCAATGATCGACTGGCCGCTTGAGATTCCTTAGTCCCGTCAAATGGTTGGTGATTTTGTCTAATAAACTCCGTAGTTCCACTGCCGATGCCTTCTGAGCCTTCGGATGGTTGAAAATGCGCTGCAAATGCTCCTGTGCGATGACCTTTCGATTTTCGAATCGTTCCTTTAATCTTGCTAACGCCACATCGTAATTGTCGTCCTCGAATTTGAGTCCTTCTATTGGAGCAATTGCAGTTTCGCTCAGCTTCGACACCAGGTAGTGAAATTTCGATTGCTTCGAAAGCGCAGGATTGTCGTGCACCAATGATACGAATTGATTGTACCAACCCATCCACTTAGTAACATCACCTGAAAATGAAGGTAATTCAATTTTTGGTAATTTGATTGAATCAAGTCGCTGATAATTGGAAATGTGCGATACATCCATTGGTTTATCCCTTTCCTGCTGATTCTGATTAATGAGAACCTTTAACGTTGCAACTGTAACATAATACATTTCCTCGTACTTGGATCGCTCTGGTTTGGATATTTCCTCAAAGTCATTATCCTCAATTTTTGACTGCACCTCTTCAAACACATGAAAGGCTGACTCCAGGGCCTCCATGCGGACTTGAAGTTCGGGTAGAGATAATGATGATGGATCATCGTTCGCTTTGATGGCAAAATCCCTTACTCTATTTATTTGATTCATAGTTACCAATCTTCGATTTTTGAGACCTTCCAATGTTTTTAACTTCTTCGTGTTCACCTTTGACGTAGCAGCATCAGCGGACGATAATTTTTCGATGACTGATGATTTTTCCGATGATTCCTCCTCAGACGGCATGGTTATGTAGTGCAAGACACGTTCTAACCCAACTTTTAATTTTATATATTGTGATGAAAATCACGTCGGGGTCACCAAAATATGTTGAGAGAATGAGAGCCTTTTCTATTCCCTGTGCTTTTGCCTCAGTATAATTACCAAAGTTATACCGATGTAAATAAAAAAAGTACGATCATATATCAGATATGATGTGAACAACGCTTGATAGTTTTATTAGAAGAGACAGAAAAATCTTACAACCGGAAAAGTCGAGCAAAAAAAAAACTTAATAATGTTCGTAACGTAATGTAAATTGTTAATCCATAGTGTTATGTAATGTAATGTGAGTAATTAAGAATTGATATGTTCAAGAATACAATGCTGTTTTGTAATAGAATAATAAAATGATATGAAATGCAATTATGTCTTAACAGGCGATAATTGCTCCAGCTTCATGACGAACTGTATTCTTGAAAGTGGTTGAATTCTTGATTTCGTCCAATGAAAAGATTATATTGCCAAGATTCAGTCGAAGTGGTTTTATTGCAGCGATTCGACTCGACCATCGAGTTGGGCAAAGCTTTTTCGTGGCTAATGTGGAAACTGTTGTGATGTGGCTTTTTATAACATCCCACCGGTTCAAGGAACTCGAAAGAAATACATATATATGATGCAGCAGCAGCTTCATTTATAACGAGATTGAGTGAGGGATTTGAGAATGGCATAAAAAATGCTCTTAGGCATTTTTCTAAAATAAGGTTCTGTACGCTTATGTTCTTCCCTCTCATGTTTGCCACATTGTAGTAGGATTGACCTCTTAAATCATCAGGATTTAAACCGAATGATTCGAACTCATGAATTACCATTTCTTTAATTCTCAGACCGGTTTTCTCGTGCATTTTCAAAAATTCAATAAAACTCTCTCTAACTTCATAACTCTGAGTCAATGAGAGATAGTGATTTTTTTCACGCTCAATGTTCTCTCTCAGAACAGGATCGAATGTAGCTACAGTTTTAACTAGCTGCTGAAAATTCCCATTTCGCTCAGTTGAATCGTGGAGTTTTGAAGTGAAGCGATATTCTTACGCGCAAAACATAACACAAATGATTCGCTTGAAGACATCTTTCAATCGTTCTTTTTCTTGCTGGACTTGATTAAATAATTTGCTGTCGATTGTTTCATTTCCCGAAATTCGCTTTAAAAATGATTTCCATTTGGTCTAATTTTCAATGTGCAGTTTAGAAAATTCATGCTCTTCAATCCGTTCGGTCAAATGTCCCCAATCTTTAATTCCATTCATTGATTCATTGATCAAGGTATCAGCTTGATTTTTTTTAAAAAAAGACGGCAACAAAAACAGTGTACACAATCGAGACCTTTTGAATAAATCAACCATTCGCGGTTTACATTTCCACTGAAAAGAATGTTATTTCACAGTTATAAAACAAATCCGTTAGAGCCACTTCTAAGCAATACACTCTTTTACGCAATATTTGAATACGCAATTGAACACAACAAGCCACTTCTCTTCTTGTTCATTCTATTTTATTTGATTTTCGTAAACAGTAATTGATGCTCTTGTCTATTTCATTTGCCACTGCAAATGCAATTTGATAAAGGGTATCCACTATCCACTGTGTACGAATATGTTTCGATGCGCTTTTACTGGACTAGTAGAGTGTCGGTTGTATTTCTACCGTCTTATTTAAATTTTCAAGTACGATTTCAGCGCTCATTCAAATGATTACAAAATATATTTAAACATTTGCAGCGCCCTTTTTTACGTACACTGAAGTCTCGCGGCGTGTTTTAATGTAATTTTTAGTAAAAATTTGTATTTACTCCTTTTTTGTTGTCAGACACAAAATTTTGAGCTCGTGCACCCTTGGCACGCTCGCGTCCCGGTGCAATTCATTCCGGAGGAGGTGGTGGGACAGTAGGGCCAACTAACAAGGCCATAACTTCCGCAGAAATATTGGCTGTTGGTATATTCGGTACTTCTCTAAAACTATTTAATAGCAGTAATACCACTGGTTTTTCTCGTATGCCTTTCCCTGAACCTCGGGCAATCCTTATTTATGGCCTCCTGAGCTTATTTCGAAAGTTGGCCAATAGGAAGACAGCAATGTCTTATTATATCCACGCTATGACGTAATATTTTATGAACCGTAACGGGCATGTTATACCATGGATAAAGATCCAAATAAAGAACTCGCGTTTCTTCAGCATATTTTTCAAACTGGGTTATGTTGATTGGGTACCAAATCCAGACAAAGCCCGTAAAATGACACCAAAGCGTTCTATTAATTTTTGGTCAATACCAGTTATAGAGACACTTTTAACAGGTTCCTTAAAAAGTTTTCGAGCTGTGTTACCGTCATTTGTCGTCCCAAATCCGGGTTTATGGATGCCTACTAGTAGACCCAATTCATTTCTAAAACGTTTGTTTCGTTTTGTATTCTCTAGCACTGCCTTGTTTTCTCCTTTAGCTTTCCATGTTTTAAAACTTCATCTATAATTTATATGAAGTCAGCACTCAAAAGTTCTTACCCAGGCATGAAGTTTAGATATACCGAAGGCGTAAGTATTAGGGTTTGGTTGCCTAATTATATGAGGTAAATTAATATCTTTGGGTGTACGTTAAAAATGTAGCAGAGTTGACTAGATTTGGTTTCTGTCAAAGAGTTGCAGACCTTACCATCAATCATAGTCAAGTGAAATTCATATTTTACCACAATTTGTCTTTCGGTAATATTAATGTGTAGTGGAATAAGGGAATCAATCTACATTAGCAGACTCATTGCGCGTAAACTCATCTGTTTCTTTAGCAAATAACAGTCTGATTGGTCTGCAGTAGCGAGTAGAAGAGGGCCTTGGATTTTTCCAAATAACTGTGCCGTAGCCGCCGGTTAAACTTCTGACTGTACTGTATGGCCCGAAATGTCATCGCAGCCCCACTTACATAATAATTTTAATGAAGTAGAATCAGTTCTATCCAAAACATCCTTCTGAACTACGCATAAACGATTAGATGTTAAGTCTGTTGAGAATTGTAAATTTATGACAGCACTGACCTCCGTAACCTCAGTACTGCTTTCATTGGTTTGGCATGCTACTTTGGCTTTTACTAAGTCATGGTAGGATGGATAAATATGATGACCATTTCTTTCTGTCTGTTTTCCTATCAACTTGTGTGAATGAACTGTCATTTTACAGTCAACATATTGTGCTAATGCTTCTAAAGCAGTGAATTGGCGTTGTTCCGGATCTTTCTTTCTTTTATTAGTTACAGGGGTAGCTCTATAGCTGCAAACTTCATTTATGATACGAGCTATAGATCTTTGTACTGATAGTCGCTTGGTTTGTTCAGCCGCAAACAAGATTTCGGATTCTGAATGAGAAGATATTATTTTTGGATGCGGCGTTTTTTTTTGTCTTCACAGAAGCCGCACTAAAAGCCAATAAAGGCCTACCAGCAACACGTGAAGTGGATGGGACATCGTCGTTGATTTCCAAGGAATATTCTTTAACCTTGTGCAATTGAAAATTTTCCTCTAATCAAGAGCTGTTGATTTTCAAAAAGCGATCTAGCCGTCCACAAAAAAGAATTAAACTAAGCTGAACACTAATTGTGCACTTGACGTTTGATTTAACACATTCCACTTTGACTTGCTGTAAAATCGTTTCCACGCGTTTAAACAAAGAGAAAATGTTGTTTATTTATCAAAACTGCATTAGCAAATACTCTCAATTTTGTCATGAATTGTTTTTAATTTTGTTCACTTATTGGAGTGAAATGGAACAGTGGGCGGCGGTTGGATAGGCGCTGCATATGTATGTATTTAGATCGCGAATACGTTCAAACAAAAACAAATATTTATTATTTTTAATCCAAGAATAATAAAGGGCATTCAAATAAGACTTATTTTTCTTACCTGAACCACAGTATTTTGTTGCTAGTTAAGGGATTTAAATTTTCGAAATGCTAACGGCTTATCTGCTTCTTTGGAATGTTTAGTTGAGATAAAACTTCACAGCAAGCTGCAACGGTCTTTTGACAAACTTTTCCATAATCACTCGTAAACAAGACAACACAACACTTAATTTTTGATAAATACGAGTAAGTACTCTGAGTTGAATAATATTAAATGGCAATTCTGATGCGCGCTTAAGAATTCAAAAAACACTGTACGAGTATTACTGCAAGGCCTACTACAATGTTTTTTTTATTTTTGGCTACACGGGAGAACATTTCATTGCGAATAGGTAAAATCTTGTGTAATTAGACCGGGTTTGTAGTAGTGTATGTAGTTTTTTTAAATAACTGACGCATTATAATGTGGAGTTGCAAAAATGTTTTTACTAACAAAGGGGTTGCGTACTCAAAAACTTTGAAAAACACTGCTTTAGAGCATTTGGAGCAATATATTCATATAAGTGCGTTGAATATTAGCTTTTAAAGCTTGAATTGTTTGTGGCTTGTCACCATGCACCAAAGGCGCAAGAAGTGATCAAGTGACGAAAAATTAAGTGATCTCGGTGCATTATTCACCGGTGTACAATATAATGAAATCGTTGAGTCGAGTCCATATTAAATCAAAGTAATAGTTGTAGCGTCAACCTTCTGGAACCATAGATCTCCCGGATCAAATTCGTTTATATTCACCACTAAATACTGATTATCCCCCTGTAATGTTGGCTACTGACTAGATCGCGTACTCCTGTCTCATTTCTGAAAGAAATCTGGACCGATAATACCGTCAGCGTGAAAACGACACCAAATAGCACACTTTTATGGGTTTAATATACTCCGTTCCGGATTTATCTCAATTCGGAAACGTTAATTTTCTTTGTTTATACGTAAATCTTTTGAGGCTAAAGTGAGCTCCGTCACTAAGATTTCTTGAAAAAATGACAGTCCACTTTAAGATTTACAAGAGCCATTTTCTTGAACTCTTGTGGTAAGACATTCACTCGTGATTTTAGTTGTTCCACTGGCTAGATCTAATAGGCGAGATCTTTTCACAAAAGTTTTCAAATAGTGCAAACAAGGGCCAAACTGTTTCGGTTGACGCCGCATTGGAAATTCTGGACTGTTACTTAGAATGGTTACAGCTTCTTCTGTAAGCATATTACGTCAACGTGTTGTTGGTTTTGTATTATGTAGATTGAATTCGGAACGAAATTTATCCGCAAAATGACAAACAGCGAGCTCAATTGGTCGATTATGAGGATCAAACAAAACACGTAATCTTCCATAAGTTTCCCAAATTGAAAATATGTAACATGTGTGAAAGATATAGCGGCGTTCTAAAACCGCTATATTTCATAGGCTCTGGATATTTAAGAATTGGTGGCAGGGCATAACATAAAAGCATCTATTTACCTCCTTGCTTGCTAAGGACTCATATACGAGATCCTTAATATTCTTGCAGTAGTAATATAATCTCTCTTACTTAAATCTCTCATGAAACCAAGACGAACCTTTAACAAGTAGCAAATAAATATTTGAGAGGCAACTCAAACAGATCCCAACTTTCTATTTGGTATATTGAGCAAAATTATTTCCAAATGTCTATACTACTCGTAAGACTATTCATTCAGTTATTGGGAAGGAACATCTGAGTCGGGACTGGAGAGATGCTAGTTGCATTTGAGTTACATGGTACTCATACCTTATAAAAAAGGAGATGTCATTGCTTTTGTAGAATGAAAATGTGTGAGGTAAGATTTGAGCCATGGCAACCTAAAGATAGAAAGAACACAAGTACGAGTGCACATGACAAAAAAATATTTTGTGTTACTAAATAGCGTTTGAATATAATTACATACAATATAGTAAAACATCATTGGAATGCCTCTGATTTATTTACAGCAATATTATGTTGAGAAGCTTCTGAAGTTTTTACTTTTATACCAGAACGAATTGTAATCACAGTGAAAATATAAGTCTTAAATTTAGAGCAATTGCTATCGTTTCTGTAGATACCAAGACATCAAAGGAAGTCTTCAATCAAAAACGTAAAAACAAGCACATACAAAATTCCGAATTATAATTCAAGGTGAATCCAGACCGCAATCAAAACCTCCTTGCCAAGTAGGCCCTTTTGGAGATAGGAGCTCAGGGGGCATAAATATTTGCATTCAATATTATAAAGACCAAGACAGCGATCTTTCTTAAGGAGTAAGGACGGGAATAATGAAGAGGCTTGTGCAACTGCTACAATACCTACATCAAAACCTAGAGATTTTAGTTTTCTATTTCTTTTCTCTGTTGGAACAGAGCACTCATATAGAGAGCTAGTGCGCCGAGTATTTACAACTCAATGCGAGCGTGGACCGGTATTAATATGTTTTTTGACCATTTTCTGATTAACTTGTCCTTAATTCTAATAGGATATGAAATATTAAAAACTATTGAGAATACTATAAGTTTTCTTTATCATCAGTCACATCCATTGAGGTTAGCTTTTTTTTAAATCGATTTTTTATTATAGTTTTCTTAGATGTTTATTATATCTAAAACACTCCCTTAAAATTTCCCCGGATTCATTTTATCAGACAGAATCTCTTTGGTCTCAGTTGTGCGCATAACTTACATCTATTGAGCTCTTACTTTAAACTTACACTTCCATTCCATTTGTCATTAATCATTTAGCGCATCTAATTAATTACTGCATTACAACCTCAACATTTCCACAATCCTAGAGAATTGCTAAGGTTATCCCTATTCCTTATCATGCTTGTCGAAGGTTTTTGAGAGGCTTATTGCCAAGCAAATACAAAACCACTTATCAGCCAACCAGGCTTTAGAGCTAGCTGATTGGTTAGCTGCTCCACAGCAGTTGTACATGTTCTTGTTGATATTCGGTGGGATTTTGATAAGGGTTTTTGTAACAATTCTTTGCTTGTTTGATTTTTCAAAAGCTTTCGACAAAGTAAGACATGACATTCTCTACTTTAAGTTGAAATATCTTTTTGGTTTTAGTAATAAAAGTGCACAGTTGATAAAAAGCTTCTTGTCAGGTAGAATGCAAAAGGTCCTCAATGGCGAAATCTTTTCAGAGTTTAAGCCTTTAAAACAAGGTGTTCCTCAGGATCTATCTTAGGACCTCTTCTATTTGGCATGTTCATAATTGACTTGGCAACGAAATGTGAATATACTTCAGTACATCAAGTGACTGACTTGTACTCATACAAAGAATCCCTCAAATTATACAAAAAAAAAAAACTGAGGAAGGCAAAGCGACAATCCTGGAGGTTATTCTGTGACAAAATCACGGAAACCTCTGAGGCATCGCGACTAAGAAAAATCCTCTCTACAAATCCTATGATGCCTACCGATGGCTCCTGGACAACCTCAAGTGATGAATCACTCAACCTGCTACTGGCCACCTACTTTCCAGGTAGTTCCCAATTCGAGGCCAGTAGCAACCCTAACAAGCTTACTATAACCGGGGGCAAAATTCATTGTCTGGTTACAAGAGCCAAACAGCTATGCGCGCTGCATTGCTTCAAATCATACAAGTCTGCTGGTCCGGACGGTATAATACCTGCCGAGCTACGGAGGTCTTCAGGTATTATCTTGCCTACACTCGAAAATATAATGAGGAGCTATGTAGAACTTATCCACATTCCACTGTCATGGAGAGAAGTCAATGTAGTATTCATTCCCAAAGCCGGAAAATGTTCTCATGTTGTTCCTCAGACCTATAAGTCTATTATCTTTCCTTCTGAGCTAAAATTGATCCAAGACTTCTGTCAATAGCTCAACATGCCTACTGTAATGGAAAGTCAGTGTACACTGAACAGCCACATCGAACGATTCCTACAATACAAAGAGTACACAATAGTTGCTTTACTGGTCATAGAGGGTGTGTTTAACAACGTCAACACATCCGCAATCACGAATGCGCTGACAACTCTGCAGGTAGACGACTCACTTGGGCAGTTGATCAGTCTTATGATAAAAAGCAGATGAGACTTCTGCTAAAAGATGTGTCAGCAGAGGTCCACCGCAAGGCGGTGTCCCCTCTCCCCTTCTCTGGAACTTAGTAGTTAATGAACTACTGATGTACCTGGAAGCGGGTAGTAGCAGGGTGATAGCCTATGCGGATGATGATGCCATAACAGTCTCAGGAAAGCATCTCAATACCATTCAAGAACTCCTCAGCTAGTCAGATCGCTGCGGATTGGCAATATACCCCCATAAAACTGATCTTGTTATCTTTTCCCGGATACAAAATTCCAATTATAGACCCTCCTTCAATAAACTGTACTAGTTTAATATATTACGATACAGCAAAATATCTGGATCTCAGTTTTGACAGGAAACTAAACTAGAAGCCTAACATTCAAGAAAGAGTCAATAAAGCTACAATAGCATTATTCTCTTGGAAAAAAGCCAATGAGAACAATGCATAACCCACTGGCTATACATCTCGGTCATAAGACCGATACTTACTTACGGGGTGGTCGTCTGGTGGACGGCCTTAAAAAATGCAGTCAACTGCATTAAACTAAGCAGAGTCCAAAGAACAGCATGTCTATGCATAAGCGGAGCCTTGCGGTCTACCCCCTCTGCGGCTATAGATATTCTGTTTCATTTGACATCCCTATATATCTTCAGCAGGCAAGTAGCTGCGACCGCAGCTATTCGCCTTAAAGCGACTAAACAGTGGACAAATAATTGATTTGGCCACGCCAACATTCTTAAGACCTTAGGAATTCTCACAGAAAACATCGATTACACCAGACCTAAACTTTGGTTTGACTAAAACTTCCATGTAAGCTTACCCTATAGATCCTTCTGGGAGGAAGATGCTTTCATGGAGGACAAGTCAATCCATCTCTATGTTTTCGTGGTGGCGGTGTTTTCTCCGATAAGCTAAATCTGAGCCTCTCTTTCCGTTTTCCAAATCACTGTTGCGTTTTCCAGGCGTAAATTTTGGTTATTAACGAAGCTCTGTCCTAGCTGAAGAAAAACGTGATAACTGCAAAAGATATCCGCATCTTTTCGGATAGTCTTATTAAATTTTAAAACCACAGTTGAATGCCGATCATCTCTCATGGAGATTGCAGAGCAGTTCAACCTTCACCTTTGTTTGTTGCTGAGCCATAGAGACATTCCAGGGAACTGTAGTGCCGATGAACTCACCAAAATTGTAACCACTCTACCTATTCTACCGGAAAAGTGTAGCATAGGTATACCAATCGTTAAATGCAAATTAATATTAAAGCTGGATGCTAATAAAAGAACAGACTTTAGGTGGACTGTTGGGCAAATATGTCTAGCGACCAAACAGATCTGGCCAAAGCTGAATCTGAATCGCTTAACGTATCTGATCCTTCTAAATAGCAAACATCTCAGCGCCATCATAAGTGTCATCACTAGACACTGCCTCATAGGCAAGTACGCAAAAAGGCTTGGCGCTTTTACTAACGATTTCTTAAAAGCTGCATGGACGAGTACACCTTTTCTGTACATGTCCAGCTCTCTCCCAGAGAAGAAAGCTTCACCTAGGAGCTTTCTTCTACAACGACCTAATCGATCTAAAAAATATAGACGTAAACAGTCTCCTACGCTTCATCATAAGCTCAAACTGGTTCCATTATTAAGAGGCTCATAGATCCACGTGGCATCACTATGGACCAATATGCCTAAGTGGGTTGGTATTTCCAACAGCCACTCTTACCTACACTACCTACCCTACACGAAATTGGCGAGTTGGCCCACGTGATCAATAAATATCTGGCCAATATCCATCACTGGTCATTAAAGAATGGCTTGGTCATTGTAAAAAAATCAGAATTCCTGATTTTTGGCTTTATAACAATAAACTAAGAGTCGTTGAATCTGTATCTAGCCTTGGTTTTACCATAAATCGTCACTTAACTGCCTGCAATCATGTGAATGTAATAGTGTCTCAAATCTACGGATGTCTTCGAAATCTTTGTGTCACAGCAAATTTCACTGCAATAGGAACAAGACGAAGGCTTATTAGAGTGCTTGTAGTACCCCTCATAACTTATTCTGAGAATGTTTATTGCAAACTGGAGTCCCTACCCGAGCACAAACTACAAGTTGCCTTGATGGACACAGTAAGACACATTTATAATATTCGAAAATATGACCATGTTTCTCGACTATCTAGGAACTTATTCGGATACGCGCTTCAACAGTATATTAAGGCCAGAAAGTGCATATTTCTATTTAAAACGTTTAACATTATCTTACTAAGATATAATTATTTAAACTCCTCTCGTATGTTTTTAATTCATACGATTACACTTTGTAATTCACTGCCATTGGCTTTAAAGGGTATATGGTATCAAACGCTGCTAGGTTTAAAGATGCAATTTTACAAAATTTTTCCCATGTTCCCCTTTAAATCATTTTTGTATTTCTTCAGTTCAATTTTACTACCGATATTAATTTAACAAACTGTTAAATCAATGAATTATTTCATGAAATATTATTCTAAGCTTAAGGTTTAGTTTTTCTTTTTTATTATTTTGTTACCTCTATGAACTGGAATATCTTAACCTAACTTCTATGTACAATAAAAGACTATGTCATAATGTGTTATATTTGGTAAAATAAATAAATATTGAAATTGAATTGAATTGAATTGGCCGCTTTCACATTTTTACTCGTTGACAACATGACGAGGAATGAAATGTCACAACAAAATTTGTTCAATCAAAAACTGTCAGACAGCAATATCCGATATAATTCGGACTCGCGGAGACGCCCCCTAAATAACGTATAGTGTTACCCATTAAATTCCTCCAATATTGCCAGTCTCAATTTCAAAATATTCATAATTTTGAAAAGCTTACGATGAACAATGTCTTTCATTTCTGATACAATGTACATTGCTGCAAGCAATCAATCTGATTGTTGTCATTCATTGTTTCCAGTAATAAGTAAAACCTCAAAAAAAAATATATAATCATCAAACCAATTTAATCGACCTTTGATGTCAGAGATAAGTAAGTTCAACAGTGCGTGTTCGGAAAAAAAAGTTAATTAATTTGATCCCGAATTTTCCATAAAAAACACTTCATTAGTTCAATTGTGTTTTGTTTGTCAAATATAATTAATTTGAATTTCAATTAATTTTTGAACTCATATCAGTTATTTATTGCGCTGTCGTCAAATTCATCAGTGAGCACTCGACGTACTAGAGAATTTTTTGCATCGATTTCCAAAGTGCTTTTCAAAGGAATACCGTGACGTCAAAATCGTTTTCTTTTTTTTGAAAATTGTATGCTAAGACCCATTACAACCAAAAATCGTAGAGTTTTTAGGTTTCGTTTTGTTGAAAATAACATAAGCAACTTAAAAAATATGAAAAATAAAAACAAAGCATCTATTTAGTGCTTTTTTGGGCCCGTACCCAAGCTAGTACAACGGCCAAATGCATACTACGATGGGCGTTCAATATATTCTCGGTATCGATATGAAGGAAAATGCGAATTCAATTTAAATTGTTTTTATTTTTCAATATAATCTCCCCTAACATCAATGCATTTGTTACATCTTGAGATAAGCTTTTCTAAACCCTCAAAAAAATAAATTTCCTCTTTCTCTGCAAAATACCCATTTATTGCCGACTTGAGTTCTTCATCATCCGAAAATCTTTCTCCACGAAGACATTTTTTCAAATCCGGAAACCGGAAAAATTCACTAGGGGCAAGGTCTGGACTATAGGGTGGGTGTTGGATTTCTTTGAAACCACAATCTGGCGCAGCAGCCTTGGAAACTCGCGCCGTGTGAACAGGAGCGTTGTCATGAAGAAGCAACACACCCGCTGCGAGTTTACCCCGTCTTTTCTTTTTAATTTCCTCCCGCAAATTATGCAAAGTGGAAGCGTATTATGTGGCGTTGATGTTTTCACCTTTTTTTTTGTACTCAATGAGCAAGATTCCCTTTGAGTCCCAAAAAACTGTGGCCATGAGCTTCCCGGCAGACGGAGTGACTTTGAACTTCTTCGGGGGGTCTGTTCCTTTTTTATGCCACTGCGTGGACTCTTGTTTGCTTTCAAGGTCATAGTGGTGGACCCATGTTTCGTCCCCAGTAACAATTCGATCCATAACACCGTCCGCGTTCTCACTACACATCTCCAAAAGCTCTCTACAGCATGCGATTCTCACTTTTTTCTGAGGCGCTGTGAGCATTCGTGGCACCCATCTTGCACTGACCTTTGAAAGGTTAAGATGGTCATGAAGAATGGTGTGAATGGTACCAATTGAAAGCTTGGTGATCTCTGCCATCATTTTTACCTTTATTCGGGCATCCTCAAGAACAAGTTTTTCGACTTCTTTGATGCTTTCTCCCGTACAAGCAGTAGCCGGGGCGCCGGAGCGGGGGTCGTCTTCAATGCTCTCTCTGCCTCTCTTGAACTCACTTGACCACTTTTGCACAGTTGATAATGAAGGTGCGGAGCCCTGGTAAACAGCCACCATCTCTTCATGAATAGTTTTTTGACTTTTTCCTTGCTTAGTGAGAAATTTAATTACAGCGCGATGCTCAATTTTCACCATCATCGTCTCAGTTGCCATTATGATTCTGTTTAACTAGAGATAAAATGCGAATTAATAATCACATTTATATGAAATTTTACATGAATGCACTAAAATAATAGCTTTACTTGATAAATAATTTATATATGCAACCACAGCTTCACCCCGATACCGAGAATATGTTGAACGCCCCTCGTAGTAGTATAATTTTTTTTGGAAATACTCATGGTGGCTGTGGTTTACACACAAAATGGTGGGAAGGGTTTCGGCCCAATGTACAGTTGCAATAAGTACTGGGTGCTGTGACCCTAAGATCAGTAAGAGGTTTTAGGTCGGCCTCGACTCATACTAAGGGCGGAACTTGTGCCTCCAACACAGTTTCGAATTGGTATCAATGGAATGACGGAGAGCGATGGCAAGGTATATTCATGCTCCCATGGGCATCCCGTAAATTTAAGTGTACCTGACATTTGTTTACGTTAAAGACCAGAGACTATGTTCGCATATCCATCTAATTCGGCAGTGACATTGACAACAGCGAAGAGGACGTTGAATTATTTTCGGAAAATGGCTTTCTGTCGAAGTTACTACGCTTGAAATGACTGAGCGCTTGGCTGACACTCTATTCTGAGTGTAATTTCGTAAATAATGACGGACAATAGTGCGATGAAGCACCAGTAAGTCGATGTTGGAGCTGTTTGCTGCTTTATGTAGCTTCCATGTTCCAGTTCACAATAATTGGATTTATCATAGCAGTGAAAAGCAGCCACCACCACTTTTTACCACATTTTTACATTTACTGTTATTTACAACGCCTCCCATTCCCATATTATATTCTGCTTTCAATTTCGGCTTCTTGATATTTATTCTTACCTTGCTGATCGAATACTATCGATTAACAAAATGCATTGGCTCGACACCCTCAAAGTTTTAACTCACGGTTACTGTTGTTGTCTGCACTGTTGTCATTCCATTTCAAGAAGGGTATGTTATTGGTGGTATCGTATCTGCCATCACAAAACCCTCTTTTTTCGTTTTTGAATTTGCTTTCAGAGGACATTTTTTTGCTCTTGACTCGAAAAATTTGTATGACGTGAAAAATTTATCAAAAAACTAAAGTGATCGGAAGGCTTGGGAATAATGTCCAACAATTCAAAAACGACACTTAATACAAGTGGGTTTTTCACAATGACACCATTTGCACCGCAGTAGGTGTCGAATTGATACAAGTAACCACAGCTGCTTGTAAGCATCCAATTTTTAAAGCCAAACCTCACAGGTTTTCCTCTAATAAATTGTTTCGATGGATGGCCGCAATAATATCGAATCATTGCCTCATCAGTCGACAGCTTTTCATGCATAAACCCAAACTGGCAACATTTCTTAGAAAACATCATTATTAGAGGCCTTACTTATGCCATCAAGTTATTGTTGTCAGCAAATTGGATATATTGCTTGATTTCCTTTAATCTGTTTCGTGACATATTGTTAGCAACAAATCGTATGTGTGTATCTTCATCCAATTGCCAATACATATGCTCCCTTGGCCGCTAAACAATAAAATACCCAAAAAAGTTTTCAAATCACTTTCGTCGATATTAAAGTCATGAGCATTTGCCCGAAATGCCTAAAGTTGAGTCTGTTCAAGTATCAAATTTACTACTTCGCTGTGAAATAAACTTTTGAAAACTTCCTAATCCGCTACGATTTTCCTCTGGTGCTGATGCTTTTATATAAAAACGGGTTTTGTGGCATTTCAAATTCAGAAGATATACGTGACCATTTTAGATCATTTTTAGCAGCTATCGTTTTCGGGCTCAGCTCTCGAAGTGCAATATTGTCCTCACTATCACTACTATAAAATATTTCTAATTCATCTGGAACATCTTTCGGCAAAGTGTTTACGCAAATATCATCGGCGTCACCTTCTTCTTCATCTGTATTGCTATCTGGAAGTCAATTTGATGACTTTTCCACAAAGTCCAAAGCACTGGCTACATTTTTAAACCTTGAACCATAAAAGTTTGATGTTTTGATGCCTTCATATGCCATTTCAGTGACAAGAACCTCCTGGGAAAAATTTGTATATACTTAGTCGTGTACTCGCCTGGTACACTACCTTTTAAACGCACCTAGCGTACTCCAAATTTTTTTTTTAAGTTAAACTTAAAAGAAATAGACACCGTTACCGTCTTAGGTGTAGAGCGATGTTAACCGACTTTCTCTGGTCAGAGCTCGACAACATCGATATATCAGAGCTGTGTTTCCAACAGGATGGTGCTACATGCCATACAAGCGACGCAACGCTCGAAGGTGTGAAGTAGCAATTTGGCGATATTGCGGCTATAGGCCTCCGCTATCATGCGATTTAACACCACACGATTATTTTCTCTGGGGCTACGTCAAGTCCTTAGTCTACGCTAACAAGCCAACCGCTTTGGATGAGCTCGAGGCTAACATCGACACGCTTTTGCCGAAATAACGCCGCATATTTTGGACCGCGTGTCGTGAAATTAGGGCAAGTGAAATAAGGACAACTTTCAAAAATTGGCCTTATTTTACATTTGAAAATAAAAAGGGTTGCAGTTCCGAACTTTAAATATAAAAAACCTCGCACCCCCTCCAAATCCGACAGTGACCCCAAGCAGGGGGGTTACATATTCTACCGTAATTTTTGCAAGTTGGCCTTATTTCACGGCACCATTGGACCGAGTCATAAAAAATTGGATCGACCGCTCTTGAAGCACTGCCAGCAAAGTGGAGGCGGCTGTTTGAATGGTGTGCTATTCTACACATAATGGCACGAACGTAGCTCCAAAATAAAGTCAGAATCAAATTTATATCCCACACCGTTGTTGTTTTATTTAGATTTTTTTCCTATCGTCCTTATCTGGTCACAATTATAAGATAATTAAAATAATCACATCGCACGCTGAAGGATTACGTTACAAAACAATGAAGTGCATGCATGTACATTGCACATAGTTAATATGTATAACAAATCGAACGGTTAGTGCCCTGTATATTTCCATTCTTCAAGAGGATTCTGCAGCTGGCTTAATTATATTAATAAATCTGTGATAAATACTTAATACGAGTATTTTGTCCTTTTTATGAAAATTGGTAAAAACCCGTTTAACTCAAATACCGTGTAACTTGAGGGAATATCGCTTTTTTTTCGTGAAACTCGAAAATCGTGCAACTCATGTACCGTGTATCTCGAGGGATAAATGTACCTATAACTCCCTAAAACCAAAAACAGACGACGATGTCAAAACATAACAACACACCGCTATAATTTCGAGGGAGTAGACAGAATCAAGTATCTAGGATAAGCACCAAAAATGAAAACAAAGACACAATAGAAGAGAGACTCAATGCTGCCTGCAAATGCTACCACGCGCAAAAATAAATATTAAAATAAGATGGATCGGACATGTTCAACGCCTACCAGAAGAAAGAAAAACAAAAGGAATAATGACAAGTGTACCTGAAGAAAAAGAAAAAGAAACAGACCAAAATTAAGATGGATTGACAACATTGAAGAAGATCTAAATAAAACCGAAAAGACTGAAAAATCGTCGTAAAGGAAGCCAAACCCCATAACGGATTGTAATGGTAACTGAAGAAGAAGAATAAGAAACCTAGGTAGGCAAAGTCCTTAACTACCTCAAAGTTATATCTGTCGTGGATGGCATTCTATCCGACACGTCGGTGTAGGGTGTCCTTTCTGGTTGACAGCATATACTCGGTCTTGCCCTCATTGACCGCTATGCCCATCTTCACCACTCCCGTCTCAATACTCGCGAAAGCGCCACTGCCATGACGTTACTTTCGTCCAATTATGTCAATATCATCGGCGTATGTGAGTAATTGGATAGAGTTTTGAAAGATTGTGCCTCTTGTGTTGGCGCGTGAGTTTTGCACTATTATTTCCAGAATGATGTTAAAGAAAATGCATTACATCATATCGCCTTGTTTAAATCCTTTTTTGGTATCAACGGTCGCGCTGAGTTCTTCACCGACCTTTATGGAGCGTCGTGCATTCTCTATCGTCATCCTGCACAATCGGGCGATTTCGGCAGCAACGCCAAAACTAGCTCTGTATAGCTCGTCACTACAGACACTGTTATACGCGGCCTTAAAATCAATGAAAAGCTGATGTGTATCGATTTGGAGCTCTTTTCCAAGACCTGCCGTTGTATGAATAATTGTCGATGGTAGACTTTCCTTGTCTGAAGCCACACTGATATGGACCAATAAGGTTTTTGACGGAAGGCTTCAGGCGTTCACACAATACGGTAGATAGGATCTTGTAGAAGACGGATGTCTTTGTAGTTGGCGCAGTTCAGAATGTCTTCGTTCTTGAGGATCGGATAAACAATGCTGAGGTTCGATTCAACGGGCGTAGTTTCGTCCGACCATCCCAAGGGCTTGGCAGGCCGTCCGCATCAGCACTTTGTTGGACTCAACTTAGATATGGCTATCTTCACTTCACTCAGGTCGGGTGGACGGAATTGTTGATCTATATCGTCCGGATTGAAAGGTTCATTCAGCCTGACAGTGGCATTTGGTTTGTCAGTGCCGTTACATAATCTACAGAAATGTTCTTTCCATATCCTCATCATCGACTGCTACTCTACACGATAAATTGTCCGTTTCTACCGGCTTCGGTTCGGGGTTTGTATCAGTGGCATGTTTTTTTTTAACTTTTGGTAAAACTTCCGCATCTCATTCCTGTGGTAGCATTTCTCAATTTCCTCGACCACGCGCTTCTCATGCTCCTTTTATTTCCTCCTGAGAAGCCGGTGTTTGTCTCTTCTCTTCTGCTCGTAGAGCTCGTAGAGAGCGAGCAGTTCTCGCCCTTCTATGCAGCACCGCTTTGTATGCATCTTACTTAGCCCTATATGCACTCGTGGGTTTCCTTGTGGTGACCAATACAAGTGATGGCTTTTTGGTCATGGACCAGCATATGACCTTTTAAGATATTAAGGGAGACTCGAGGATTTGGCAATCTATTGTGATTGTAGCCGTCGAGGTTAGCTTGCCGTTGTGATATTCGGGATACCTGCAACCTTACTTTGGCTCCAACAATGTAATGGTCCGAGTCGATGTTGGCACCACGGAACGTTCCGACATCCATAATACTGGAGGAGTGCCTTGCGTCGACCTGGTTGAATGGAGTTTTCCAAGTCCCCTTGTGATTATCGAGATTTGGGAACCGCGTGCTGTCTTCGACAATGTTTCGCCAAGCTGCGAAGCCGATTAGCCTGAATCCGTTATCAGCGGTGGTGTCGTGCAGGCTTTACCATCCCACAGGGCTACCAAAGATGCAATGTCTTCCTAGCTTTCCATTAAAATCGCCGAGGACAATTCTAATGTCATAGCTAGGACATTACTCGTAGGTCTTGTTCAAGAGCTCGTAGAAACAGTCTTTGTTGGGGTCGTTTTTATACTCTGTGGGGGCATGCGCGCATATAAGGTCAATGTCGGCAAAGTTACATTTTATACCGATTGTTGCGAGGCACTCGTTCCCATGCCGAAAATTCAAGACTTCTTACCTAAGTCTGCCTCTAACAATGAATCCTGCATCAAAATAAGAGCGACTTTTGCCGTCGATAACAATCGCCGTAGTATTATAGATGTCATCCTCTTTTTGTCCGGCCTATCCCATCGCATTTCGTGGATGGCGGTAACATCTGCTTTGTAGCAGTGCAGGGCCTCTGCCAATTGTTCGGCTTCTCGTGAACTGTTAAGGGACCTAATATTCCACGTGCAGATCCGAAGTTCGTTGCCATTATTTCGTTTGCTGCTGTTGTTAACAGTAGATCCGTCCGTATCCGAGGCTTGTTGTTGCTACGTAATAGGATTTTTTTCCATGATCGGGCAGTTGGAGGGCCAGTTCCATTATAATACCCCTAGGACGAGAGGTCGGTTGGATCGTAGCCAATAACCCATTTGGCAACGTGAGCGCTGTCATTGGTTCTGTAAGGGCTCCAAATATTTCGGAATAGCCCGGATAAGGTCTCATTTGTTTTGTTCCGGAATTTTACTTCATCGTTGATTCCATCTGGGGAATTCATCCGCTGTCCCGTTTATAGTGCTGCGGTTTTTGTCTGCTGGTCAGCACTCGCGCTTATAAGTTTGACAAGTATAGTCCGGTTATACATCGACCAGTACCCGATGGTTACCACTTGTAGGTTAAATAAGCACAACTGATGTGTAGAAACAGTTGTATAACATTATCCGTTGATTTTAGATTGAAGAACGCATGCGTCAGTTTGTCGAAATCTCTTTGCCAATGGATGCAGTTTAAGTAAATGGGAGTTACGAGTATTTGGATTGATTTTCAGTTTTTATATTTAGAGCTTCGAAAACCTAAATTTTCTTAATTGCACCCATTTTATTCAGATCTTTACGATGCTTCAACAATTCGCCACCCCTTCTTCTTCCAAACGTGTTTTGCTCAACTGCGTGATTCCACTTTAATTTATAGTATAGTTAGAAGATATATTTTCCAATTTAATTTTCTCATTCCCTACACGAGTACACGAGTTTCAAATAATATGAAGATATTAAACTGCTTAATGTAATTAAAAAATAACAAACAAAAAATAACGGTTGTTTTTGGATCTCGCCGAACTGAATCATCACTACAAAATTTTCAAAATTTGCGAAGGAATCTCTCCAAAAAGATTGTTTAACCCAGATTCTCCTACTCTCCCATTTTGAATTTTTTTTTTAAGTTAATTCAATTATCTGAATTTAATATCTGAGGGCATGACGTATGGACAGTAGGAGATTAGAGTTCATATCTCCTTTGTGTTGTAGAAAACAAACATAAATTTAGATGAAGTCGAATTCAGCACCGGCCACAATAACCTTGCTACCGCCAAATAATGCATATGAGGAATTGACGGATGAAGATTCGGGAGAAGAAAATGAAGTGGACATCCTACTTGCTGGTGCTGAATTGCATATGATGATGGTTTTGATGCCATGGTTCCCAAGAAAAGAAAAATGGATCCAAAAAGAAACTAACTTGGACGAAAAAAGATTTGCCTGGTGCTACAGCTGAGACGATATTTAGTAGTGTGTTCAATAATCAAGCCCCAATGGAGATATTTGAACAATTATTCGATGATAGATTCTACGAAATGGCAATATGTCTCACCAATAACTACGCCATGCAAAAGAATATACATTTAAATTTTTCATTATATGAAACATTTTTCGGAATACTCTTGCTAAGTGGATATAATGTGTTTCCTCAAAAAAGTATGTATTGGGAAGCCACAATGCTGTGTGGACTAATATTTTCCAGACTTTCAAGAGATCGCTTCAATGCTATAATGTCTAACCTTCACTTTTGCAGTAACCATAATCTAGACCAAAGTGATAAGTTCAGCAAAACTCGGCTATTATTCGACTATTTGAATAAAAATATTTTAGAATTTGCTCCAGTGGAAGAAAAGTATTGCATTGACCAATCCATGGTTCCATATTATGGCCGCTACTCCACGAAGCGATTCATTCGGTTCCAACCTATTCGTTGAGGATATAAGGTGTATGTTGGAGCAACAGCGTCCGGGTATGCCTTATGGCATGATCCGTACCTAGGAGCAGATGCAAGCCAAAATTACAAAGACATGGGCCTTGGTGCGCGAGTGGTGCTGAATTTTTGTGATGTGTTGCAGAATCGTGCATTGCATATGTCTTACCATATCTATTTTGACATTTTTTTTTAGATCGCTGAATCTGCTGTCAGAGTTGAAAGAAAGAGACATCAATGCAACAGGTAAAAAGAGATTGTTGTTACACGTACTCAGTTGTTATCCACATTTTTTTACCAGGAACAATACGGAGCAACCGAATAATAAACTATCTCCTAGAAAATGACAAAATGCTGAAGAAAAACCAAAGACTATCATATGATTATTCGGTCTGCGTAGAAAAAGGAATTTTGATTTGTAAATGGAACGACAACAATTTGGTTACCATGGCCTCAAGCCCAGAAAGTGTTCACCCAGTGAAATTTGTGAAACATTTTTCGAGAGTCGAAAAGAAATTGAAATTGATGGAGCCACCAATTTAAATAAGCCATTATCGTTATACCGAGCATCTATTAGAGGAAAAAAGTGGTACAATCTACTCATATCGTATCTTCTCAATGTTACATTCAATAATTGTTGGCAGTTACAAAAGCAAAGTTTCGGTAAAAGAAGAAGAATTACTTTATCGTTACTAGAGTCTAATCTATAAGGTACCTCAGAGCAAATGACCCGAAGATCTGTTTTTTTGTTGGTAGTTCCTTCACAAACTCTCTATTCTTTTCATCAAAAATTTCTTTCACTTGTTGATTATTTATGCCAGTGATTGTTTCCATTTTCAAGTTCGGACTAAGACGATAAAAACAGGATATGAAGTGTGGCTTTGTGTAGATATATGCTAACTGTTGTCGTATTTAGCTTCTTTTGAATATAATATAATCGTAGAGGGTATTTTGACAATTATTTTAATAGCTACCCTCTACATCTGCAGCTAAAATAAATGCAGATTCTTGTTTGTAGAACCGTTTTCTGCAAAAACTTCAAGAAGATCGAACTCTTAAACGCGGTGAGTGTGATTCAAAAATAAATGATACATTAATATCTTTTATAAAATGGATGGAACAAAGAAGCGCACAAACGTTCTTGAGCCTGAAAATGCGACAGAGGTACATCGCAAAGAAAAAACTGGTCACCACCAAAGGAACTTGTCCAATGGCACTGACTTATTATAACCGATGAAGGAACTATGTAGACAAATTCGATCAATAAAAGTCTTCACGTGCTACATCCAGAAATCGTATCTTCTTCCATTTCATAGACCGTGCCGTGATTAATTCATTCATTTGCTATACAGAATTACTTCGCAAACTGGACACAAATCTAGATCTCAAAACATTCCGGAGAAGGCTGTATACTGGACTGCTTTCCATATAAATTGTGAATCCAAGGATAAGCAAGGAAAAAGAAATAAAAAAGCACAAACCGAGTGTTCCTGCGGATATTCGTAATTTCATCAGTAAGCATAAACCAATACCATGGACATCGCGTAGGTGCGCTAAATGGAGAGCAAAAAAAGCCTGTGCAGACAATATTTAAATGTGTCATAGTATTTGTAATACTCGTATTCCACTTTACGCCAAAAGAGATAAATCTTGTTTCGAAGAATTTCATAATTTGTTTTAACTCTTCCATTCAATAAAAGTTTGAATTCGTTTTCTCTTGTATTTGTTATATGTACTCGTATATTAAAAGTTGCAAGAAAAGAATTTCTGAGTTTCAAGGAGTTAAAAACACAAACACCGCGGTTCAGTACCTAAGCAAAGTTGATATTGATATTATTGATAATAATATTGAACGAACAATAATACCTCCAAATGTCAGGGGTAAATGTAAAAATGTAAAAACCCGATTCGGATACTCTTGTGTTGTTTTTAAAAAGCGATGGTCATGGCAGCTGGAGCACCAGCAACAAGCCAACATTACAACAAATGGTCTATGCTACATAAGATTTGCAGTCCGTGTTACGACTTTATCAGAAGGTAATTTCTATGTAAGGAAACCTTTGCTTCATCCAGTATCTGGGCTGATAAAACAACTTACAGACAACGATGTTGAAGGTCGCTACGTAAATTTGTAACGATAATTAATTTATCTTCAATTATTATCCCGTCGTCAGATCCGGGAAATAACCAAATGGGGTAGTGTTTAGTTGTTCTACACTCAACCCAGGGTCCTTGGCCTGCATGACTCGATAAAAAAAAAAACAATGTTAATGAACCGTGTCGTTTATAAAGCCACAAAGGAACCCTCCCTACTACCTTATCTTCACCCTTATGACCTCAGAACACAGGCAACTCTAAAGGACAGTCCGGGCAAAGAGTAGAAGGGGGTATAGCCATTCAGCAGCGGCAGGCATGCTAGCGTGAGCTCCGTTCTATGCTCGTCGGAATGGGGGGGATCTTGCTGCTAAATTTGGCCAACCGCAGTTACAATTTTTACATGCCTTACTCTAGATGGTAGATGAGTTGTAATCTTAAATAAGGGACCCGAATTTGTCCAGAGCGAATTTCCGACCTTGGTGATCTCCTCGTCGCTACGAAACTGTAGCAAGAAAACAAACCTAAATTGATAGTCCGGATTCCATCGCAACAATCCGAGAGAAAAGAGCCAGGTGTTGTGCTCTCGTACGGAGTTTACCCTCCCACTTGTGTCTAGCATTGCAACACTAGAACACACCATGGTAGCTACGTAGTCCGTGAGTATAGTGCGTGGCTACCCCTTGTTAAAAGCAAAAATACAAAATTACGTTACCTAAAAATTGCCATATGTTGCGCCGTCCGTAGGATCCTTTTTCGCCCCTATCAGCTCGTATCTATCCTTTAGTTATACATTCTACAGGACTTATCGAAAGCAAAAATAATAAAATATTTGAATGACTACTCTTCCCAAAAAAAAGGTTCAGTTTCTGATGATTCAAATTGACCTCAATAATTGCTAATCGGTTTCAATGAAAAAAAAAAGAAAAATAACTATGATATACAATTTATTTCATGGAAAGCGATAGGAGAAAAATAGATGCGAATAAGATACAAAAATTGTACTTAAACCTAGATAACAACAAAAGTAAATGAAAGAAAATAAAATAAAATATATAATTCAAGAATACGAAAACACAAAAAAAAAAAATAAATGACTGTAAAATTGGATCTACATTTTGCGATATATCTACCTGCACTACTTAAATTGAATGTCCATCACTATATATGTACATATGTATGTCCCTATGCATTGTATATATATATGTATATGCATGTGTAAATTTAGGGTTTTGCGATATATAAGTGAAAGTTCATAGAGATAAAAATGGTATCTGAATAGCTTAGCTTCTTCAAACATTTAATTTTATAATATTAAAGTATTTAATCACTCACCGGGGGTAAAACGTGTTTAGATGAAGTGCACTCCTTCGCCATATATGTAGATGTTATGTATGAAACAGTTGTCAATGTGTCTGTATGTCTTTTCATTTTATTTTCGTGTTGGCTATCAAAGAAATAAAATTAAATGAATGAGAAGCTGACTCAGTTAATTAATAAATCAGTATTGCAATCTACAACCTGCTTATGTCCTTGCTAGGACTAAATGATTAAGGATGGGAAGGGGGAGAGGGTATAATTCCATGTTGCTTCTAGTCTGGGCGATCGCTCGTGGTTGCTTGTTTCTTTGCTCCTGGGTGCGCCTTCTTCAGAGATATGTACACCTTCTGGATTTTTGGCCGTTCTTCTGGCTTCTGTACACTTGCTAAGTCTTGGGTAACTACGGAGTATGTTGCGGGAATTTTTCTGGTCTTTGTACAGCTGGTTCGTGGATCTTGGCGCGGATAGTTTGACCATGAGTTGAATATCAGGTATTCGGAGTATAGCTGGTTTCGTCCGGCAGCTGGACTTTGTTAAACGTCGATACTTTCAGGTTGACTTGGTGGGAATTGCCTCCCTTTTCCTTGTTTGTTTTCTTGTTTTCACACTCGGCTTCCCTTTTTTTTTTTTTTTTTCAGGTAGTTATTAGTTTGTAACTCGACTTTTCTTCACTCAGTTTTTTCTTTTCAAAATGTTTTTTTTTTTTTTATGTTAACAACGCTTTCCTTTTATATTTCTTCACTCAGCCTGTTTTTTTTTTTCTTTTCATACTTCGTAAAACTGAACTGATTTCCTACGGCAAAACCGATTTGGTTTTTCTATTTTTTTCTTTCTACTCAACTCTTCCGCGAAACCAAGCTAACTGACCACTTGTCGTCATCCGATCCTCGCTCGATACCCCCTCGTATGACATTTTAGAAAAAGAAATTCCGTTTTTCCAAGTACCGAATTACGATTAATAGAGTATAGATTAAGGTCATTCACGCCTAGAACTTTGAAACATATCATTCACTTTTTTTTTTCTTTGGGTGCAGAATAAGAATCATATACATGAACCCTGCCAAGGAGCTAAGTGTGTTACGATCAACATCCACTGGAAAGGGGGCATTCCAGTAGATGGAAAAGGAATATAGGCAAGGTTGTTGTAGTCGACAATATGTACTACTTAAATTTTAACGGAAGATGGCACTGTTATAATATAGATTTTATTTTGTTTCTTGTTCTTTGTTGCTTGGTACATACATATATACATGCATTTATGGACATGCATACGAATTAGGAGATCGTTTCCTACAAAGTCTCGTGCGGTAAAATAGCCTACTTATTTTTATTGGTGTTCAGTAAGAAGTAAGAGAAATTCAGAGAGGTGGGAATAGCGTCAATCGACGGAGGAGAGGGGGATGTTTTTGTGCCATTCAGTACCAATCGATCTTCTGCCGTCGAGACGGTCATTCGCCACAATTGCAATGGCTTAGTTGTCACGGTGAAGGGTGCGCTTCGTATGCACTTTGAAATTATTCCTCGTGCGTGAGTTACCTGAAATCGAAGAAGTTCAAACGTTGCCGTAGGAACCTGCAAGACCTGAAGCAAGCAATAAGCGATGAAATCCGTCGTATAAGCCATGTTGGAGAGAGTTACTGAGAGCTTCAGAGGGCGCTTGCAGCAGTGCATTGACAATCACGGAATCATAGAATCATAGACTAAGTAACCAAAATCAAATTTTTTGTATACAAAAAACTTGTGTTTTTATTTACGTTTTAAAATAGGCAGATTATTGTGCTGCACCATGTATATGAGAATGTCTCCTTTATCCAGCATATCTGCTCGGCAAATCTGACTCTGGTTGAACTGATGGCGTGACCAAAACTAGTGTGGGCGTCGAAATACACCAAAGGTCTCCCAACTAACCGAGTTAAGCAAATTTTCCTTCGTTTTCATGAGGTTTTCAATATCTCTCAATCCGATGGCGTAAATGATGTCTTCGCATTGGCCTCCCATGTGAACTCAAATCGCATCTTTTATCTTCAGCGAGCACTTTTCAATTACCAATCTTACTAATGCCTCTAATCACTATTACCAAAAACTTACAAGGATTACGTTCTAAGATGTCCACCACATTCCTCAACTCACTTACAATTTTTGAAGTTCTTTGTAACGGCTGTCTCGATAGCATAAATGATTCTTAGGGTTGTGGCATTTTTTTTGGCAATCCATACTAGTCTTGACCCTAAACCTATCAAACCCTTTCATTCGTGACTATTAGAACAAGTTTGCGCAAAATTTTCAGTCCTCAAGCGCAATATTTTCATAATATGCTTCCACATTTGCCATTCTCAACCAATTCACAATTAGCAGCTTGCTGTATACTTCCTCTTCAACAAAAATCTGCAGTACAGGGAGGATAGGAATATTTGTCTCGCACTCTGGTTACAATGAAAGACATAAGCACTTTGCTCTTGAAAGCTTTCATAGGGATACCATTATATGCATATATTTTTTAGAAAAATATAAATAAATGAATTCCTTAAGTTACAATTTTTATTTGTCTTTATTTATTGTTCCAAACAGTGTAAAACATTACACAATAATATAACTTATCATTTGTTGCTGTCTCGGCGTAAACAACTACATCCCACATCGTAAAAACCAATCGTATAGTTGCGTGCATAAAAAAAAATATAGTTAAACAATCACTTTTCAACGGGCGCGAGTGCGAGTGCATAGAAAAAAAAATCTGTGAAGAAAAAAAAATACTAGCTGTACCAGGCAGTGATTTCAATAAAAAGTAAAAACTAAATAAACAGAAATCATAGCACGGGCATCCCTCATCTCATGCTGACCAGGTGCTGAAATGGCATAACGCCTACAACAATTTTATTCGGTAAACCAACGTCCGAATTTTCACTTCACAGCCTTACGTAGCGTCGAAGGTGTTTGTGTTTGTTGTGTTTGTTTTTTATAATGACTAAATGGGCTAAAAAGTAACCACTTTTCTGCGTATGTCCACTTCTGTAAATACAGATCACCTGTTTTGGAACTTAGTGAAACACAGGCAGATTCCGGCCCAAACCTATCAGATCACTCTGATCTGAAGCTGCCCGGCTACGAACTAGTGACATTATTCTTTTCCCACCGTGGTCTCGCCATTTACGTGCGTAGTGATATAGCTCATCAAACTCCGCCCTACATCGAGGTGTTGCTGCAGGGTTCCTGTTCCAATCCGGAACTCAATTTCGTATGGTTAAAATTCCATCTCCGTAAGCAAATTATCCACCACTGCTTTACTAACAGCAGCCCCTAATTGGACAACAATTCGACCTTTAACTAGTTTGATGAGCTGTCTGACTCCGTACAAAGAATTGTATCCCTGAATCCTCATACTGAAATCGTGATTATGGGCAATTTCAATATACACAATTCTGGCTGGCTTTGATATTTTGGACAGACAACACACGAAAGATTGTTTGCTGAGATCTTCGCTGCGGAAAATAACTTAACCCAGCTTGTAAATGAGCGCACAACACTCTGGACTTTTTTTTTTTTTTTTTTTGAAAGAACTTATAATGCTTCAGCATGTGTTGAGTTTTTTCGAAAATGGGATAGAGAGAGAAAAAAGATGTTTGGGCTCAGTGGTTATTTCTCTCCATGGCAGGATGGCATCCAACATTTAATGGGGAGACTAAATTCTTAGTAAAAGTTGGCTTGTTGTTGATTTCTAGTCAACTACTTATCGTGCTTGATTTTCGTTAACTGAAAAAATGAATATCTTTCCGGAGAGGCTTGGATTCGAGTACCGATCCTTCGATTTGGAAGCCCGTCCCCTACCACTTGAGCCACCACCACCCACTTGTTTTTAACTTCCCACCCTGATAAGCACACCATTGATGTACTCTCCTCTCCAGGCTCAGCTAATTTCTCGTACACCAACCATACAGTTAGAGCAACAATTCTTAAAAGAACCGTATGGCAATACCAGAGAGCCAATTGGAGCGGACTTAACACCTTCTTTAGAAATTTTAACTGGTCGTTATGTTTCCTCGACAAGGAAATGTATGCCGCTGCTGATATGATCTTTGGAATGAGATCCTTTACCTCTCATCGAATGAAGAGTATCCAACCAAAAGAAAAGGCATGGTACGACTCGAGCTGAAAAGAGGCTGCCAGGGTTTGAGAAATATGTATTTTTTCGGTCCTACAAGACTAACCTGACAAAGGAAAACCGAACAAAATTCAAAAGAGCTAGGAATGACTGAACCTGTGAAATTCCAATACAACTTAAACTGAGGTAAAAGATACTACAATGCCCCAAAGGTGGTAAAAATTATTGGGCGTTCGACAGCATTAGAAATTTCGCCTCATCCTCCATCCGAACGCTCATTTACAATGACATTCCAAATGTCAGGTCTCCGCTTGCTGCACACTCTGCGGCCAGCTCAACACTTCGAGATTGTTTTTGTCCCCGTCTACACTTGAGCAAGTGTACTTAAAGATCTTAATACACACAAGTTAGCTGGCCCAGACGGTGTATGTCCCCTTCTTTGCTACTCTATCAAAACCACTGCGTAAACTTTTTCATCAATTCTACTCTTTAGGAGTTTTCCGAGCATATGGAAAACAGCATATGGAAAACAGCATATGGAAAACAGCATTTGTCCAGCTCGTCCCAAAAAAAGGAGAATCCTCGTCTCTTTCGTTTGTAGGAAAACCCACTGCACTTACCTCCCTTCTTCCCAAGGCCATGGAAATGCTGATAAATCGATGAAATATCTCGAAATACGAAAACTTCTCAATGACCGGCAGTAGGGTTTTCGTAGCAACAGATCCACTGGTAATTTTATGACATTTCTTACTGAAAACTGGAACCAAAGAGTATCAGCAAGATAGTTGTACTTGATGACAGAGTTTGGCATCAGGCTCTTTTGTCGAAAATGCTTGCTTTTGAGATAGATGAATCTCTCCTTTAATAGATTAAAAATTACCTTTAGGAGCGTTAAATTCAAGTTATGTTGGATGGTTTCAAGTCTAATATTCACATAATAAATGCTGATGTGCCCTAGGGCTCCGTTCTGTCTCCGACATTATTTTCAATGTTTATCAATGATCTCTGGTCTGCTACTTTTGATTAAATATATTCCTTTGCTGATGACAATACTCTCTGCTTTTCATATATGTTCTAGGAGTTACGTCTCTGCTCTTCGGCTGTAGAAGGAGAACGGCAGCGTAGGGTAAGCTCATTAAATTCCAATATTAACAGCATAACCAACAGCAAACAAGGGAACTATCAACTGAGTGGAATTTAATGCTTCCAAAACACAATCCTGTCTGCTGTCGTTAAAAAGAAATTGAAATACCCCATTATCCATGAACGGCACTTGCATCGTCGAAGCTGAAAAACTTTACATTCTCGGTATGTGTACCAATGACAACTTGCGTTGGAATGAACACATATTCGATGTCACCAAAAATGCTGCGAAATGCCTAGGTTTCCTCAAACGATGTAAAAAGCACTTTTTCACTTTTTATCTGGCCTCAATATACAAGGCATTCATCAAACATTTCTGCACCTGCCAGATAATATTCACAACCGTGGGATAAAACTCATAGTTGATACTAACATCACTCATATAATGGACACCCTCGAGCGCCGACATAATGTCTCGTGTTTCACTTTATTTTATCGCTATTTCCACCATCAGTGCTTCATAGAAATCTCCAGTAGCATTCCGGAACTTCAAACCCTTCAAACCTTCAACCGTAACACCCGTCTCGCTATGAATGCTCATCAGTACTCTGAAATATTCCTAAGCCGTACATCTCGCTTATGGAATGCCTTGCCGAGCTCTTTATTTCCTAGTCACTATTCCAAACATTTAAAACCAACGCACCTCTATATCTTTCTTTTTTCCCTCCCTAACTTCCTTTCGCGGGTTCTATGTGCAAACATCTTAAGGGTGTAAGGGTACATAAAATTCCTTGTAAGCGCTCAGATTATAAAAAAAAGCTCAACTTTTAGTTCAACATGTTTTCATTTTTCATTTTTCTGTTGATAGTGGCTTAACGTCTTTTATTATGAAAGTTTTGTTTTGGCTTGCTACGTATCCTTTTACTTAATATCATATGTACTCTATTTGATTATGCTCGCAGTAGTAAAGCGGCAATCTTAGTAATATGTGTTTTTGTGTCTTACGATTTCATAGACTTCTTCTACCACGTGTACTTCAAGTTTGGTTTTGTGCCGTTCGACAACATATATATAACAACTCAGCTATCACCATGTTATCTTCGAAAGATATTTTAAATTGAAAAACCCTACGATAGACGATGGCTTCATTTAGAATTCATACATTCATACATTGTATATATATCAATGAAAACAAAATTGCTTTCTTTTATTAGATGACTGTGTAATAAAACGTTTATTATAATTACCTATATACATAACATTTGACGCATCATAGAACCTTATGATGAAACTACCTTTGTCAACCTCATGCCAAGAAGGTTTCGGACCTAATTACTAAGCTCTCAACATACATACATATGTTTGTTTAGTTTCAAGCATCCACTTGCTCTTGTATCTCAAATGTATCTTATGCCAATCATATTTACGAGTACCTGTTCTAAAAATATTAATCATTGCACTCGTCTACATAAAAAGGCTTCCCGGCATTATATACCTTATGAAAATGTATTCTGAGTAGTAGTCGTATAAGTAATTACAAGAGTTGTGTTTATTAATATGTAATGATTTCTATAAAACGCATTTTGACATCCATACAAAAACTCAACCAAATAAACGTATGGTACATTCACATATGGCAACACCTACCGGTCATTCCCATTAAAAGCAGCTTTTAAAAGCAAACAAAAATCAAGAGATTTTTTACGCGCTTTAGAAAACATTTGGACACATTAACACATCTGATTTCTTCCGGGAGGACAATAAATAAACGATTACTATAACTAAACAAGAATTTCTATATGCGGTGGTTCGATAGTTTGGCACTTGTAACATATTAAGCGAGGTATTACGTATGTTATAGTTTGAGATTATACGAAAGTTTTGATTACCAGGCTTCATAAAGAATGCTTTTATAACCTTAAAACAGTAGAAGTGACGAACAGAAAGAATCCCTAATTGGCAAAACAAAGGAAAACTAGGATGCCTACTAGGTTTACGACAAATCTTTCAGACAACATTCTTTTGCAAGACTAGCAAGGGCTGAATTTTGTTTTAATAGCCACCTCCCAGAAATTTATACCGTATTGCAGCTTAGAATTAAAAAGTCCATAATAAATTATGGTTAGGAGCTTAGTTGAACATGTATTACAGAGTTAATAAAAATGCCTAAGTGTGGAGATAATGTACTTCTTCAATGCAGTAGCATATTCGACTCTATCAAAAAACAATCATCACTACAATTTTCACTAGCACAAAATAATGGACCAAACACACTGGTTGCACATTTACATTGATACAATTTAAATTTTTTGCAATTCGGTGCATTAAAAAATGCATCCGGTTTTGGATTAATGGACGGAGATAAATTAAAGAACATTAATTTAGTCTTAGGACTTATTACAAGTTTGTGTTCAGCGAACCATTGTCTTAGAGTATGTACATCGCAATTTATGTTAGCATTTAAATCTAAGGGACTGTTGATGCCATACGATAACCCAACATCGTCAGCAAAAGCTGTAGGTAAGCCTTTTAGATTGAGGTGGAAAAGTGAGTTGATATAAATTAAAAATAGAATGGGACCCAGGACTGAACCTTGTGGTACCCCAAGCCAGATAAATTGCACATCACTTCTCGTCTCATTCAACTTTACTCTTTGTGATCTATTATTCAGATATGAGTTAAACCATTCAAGCATGAAGCCACGTACACCAGCATTTTCCAGTTTACTTAACAGAATTTTATGGTCAACCATGTCGAAGGCTTTGGTTATATCAATGAATAACGCAGCTGTACATTTTCTTTTGTCAAGGTTGCATATTATCTGAGAGCAAAACTCTAGAAGTGGGTCCTCGGTTGATTTGCCCTTTTGAAACCCAAATTGAGAAGGATGTAAGAACATCGTCTTGTCTAAGAATTTTACTAACCTAATTTTTATAAGTTTTTCGAAAACTTTACTTATGGTTGGCAGAAGGGAAATCGTCCTATAATTTCTTATTTAAGATGGAGAGCCTTTTTTAAACAAAGAAATGACATCTGCACACTTTAGATCGTCAGGAAAAATACCAGAAAAAACACTACGAATGAATACATCAGCTAATACATCTATAATGAAACATGCAATATTTTTGAGGACAACATTAGAAATACCATCGACACCACATGAATTTGAGTTATTCAAACTGCCAATCGTACTTAAAATCTCAAAAGGAGTTATAGAGTCAAAAACAAAACTTCTACAGTGTTTACATCATTAATAGCAAAACATTTAGAACATCGATTTTGCGTTAGTCCACTATGTAATTTAAATCCGATACTTGAAAAATGTCTATTAAAAGCGTCAGCGATTTCATTTTTATTTGTTATTTCCTTATTACTAGTGTTTACAACTCTCCACTCTTTCTTAAGATTACCTCTAGCTGAATAAAATTGAGCACGGTAATAAGAGTCACGGCAAATTGGGATTTCCTTTTTCAAATCAGCACATAATTTTTTACATTTCATTTTGAGAAATGTGTTGCAAGTGTATTTTTTGCACTTTACTCTAAGTTTATTTTTAGTTGTTACTTTAATTAATAAAGAATTAGATAACCATGGCTTAAGTTTATAAATAGATTTTCTTGTGATCAGGGAACTGCAACTGGCAATATGGCTATTGAGAGTGGTTAAGAAATTAGAATATGCATTAGATACCTCACTACAGTTATAAACATTGTACCAGGACTCAAAACACAACCTGTTACGAAGCTTAGTATAATATAGTTTTGGCTTGCCTTGGAAACATTTCTGAGTTTGACTATTGTTTTTACATTTTACCTTAAGTAGAACGCCGGTCATGCAATGGTCCGTAATCAAAAAATCAAAAACACAATATTCACATTCTAAAGAAGCAACATTTCGAAAACGTTCATAAATATGGTCGAAACAAGTACTTGATGCAGGCCTAGTAGGCACATTGATGAAGTTTTTCAGGCCATTTAAAGCTAACAAAGAAAGATAATTTGATACCATAGAACTATCATCTAGACAATCAACATTAAAATCACCTACAACCATTAAGTTCTTGGATTTCTCCCTATTTAACACAATAGAAAAATCATTAATCTGCACCGAACATACGGTGATAGTTTTGGAGTATTTGAACTTTCCTCACCTTCAATGGGTACGTTCTGATGATGAGATTTATTGCTACCAACCCAACTTTAGGCAATGAAATCTCTTTTATCGATTCTGCCTCTCTGACTACGACTTTTTAGGCAGACAACATGATCTTGTTTTCTCGTCCGATGACGATAATTGTGTCGTTACAGAGAGTAAACATCATCAACATCAGTCGCAGCATTCTTACATTTTCAATTTTCATAGGGCTGATTTCACAACTGCTTACCTGCTTAGCAGGTATTTCAACTGCTTAGTGCTACTAATTTCGACAGCATCTAAAACAGCTCTGATATTTCGGAGCTCTTTAAAAAACCGTTCCTATTGTTCCCAAAAAGAATCCCACATCCTCACCACCCTGGTACAATAATGAGTTACGCTTGTTGCGTAACAAAAGAAATAAACTAAGGCGCACAAATCTCGGTCTACCTTCGACTTCTTCGCTTACCTGCAAGTTTATAGCCTTTTTTTTCAGCCCTGTGAATCACTTTATCTCGATTACTTAAGTCGAATGCTATCTGAATGTATCTCTAATCCTAAATGCTTTTTCCACTTCATAAACACCAAACGAAAATCTGATAATTACCCACCTACCCTGAGCTTTTCAAATGAATCTTCGAACAATCTCAAACTTATCCTCTAAATTTAGATTAAAATTTTTTTCGATTCATTTTCTTCCATTTCATGTCTCGTGGTATGAAATAGTATAATAATTTATACAATAGATTTTTTTTTACATTATTTAATTCTACAATAGTTTTGATATCTCATAACCTGTTACGTAACTATCATATTGCTTATCAGGAGTTATAGCTTGAATGTTTCAGTGAGTGTGAAATGGAGTGTAATACTCGTACTTTGGGCCTATAAGGTGGCTCACAATTAATCATAAAATTTTGTTTTTGAATTATTTTTTTACTAAATAAAAAATAATAGTTTTGAGCGATGGAAATCTTTACTTGGACCTTTACAATTGTGTCAGTTAAGTGGAAAAGATAATAAAGGTCCAGTGGCTGCGGCCAGTGTTGAAACACATCTGTGCCCGTTTTATCGCATTTTTCATGACTTTCCGCAAGATTTCCGGTGATAACTGTTCGCATTCCTGTCGAATATTCTCTTAAAGGGCTGCGATTGTCTGAGGCGTGCATAAGCCCGCGACTTCAAATAACCCCAAGAAAGAAGTCTGGGATGGTTAAATCGGGCGATCTTGATGTCCGTGGCAAATCGCCAAAACGGGAGATTACATGACCAGGAAACGCTGCCTTCACAATATGCATTGTGGAGCGTGCTGTGTGTGCGGTTGTACCGCCTTGTTGAAACCACATGTTCACCAAGCCCCGCTCATCCAATTCCGGCAGTAAGAAAACGTTTATCATGGCCCTGTAGGGTTCGTCAGCAACAGTGACCGTATTGTCGATGGTGTCCTCAAAAAAATACGCCCCAATCACTCCTCCCGCCTGAACGCCGCACAACACAGTGGCTTTGAATGGATGTAGTGGCACTTCGTGCATCACACGTGAATTTTTAGTGCCCCAGAAACGAAGATTTTGCTTATTGACGTAACTGCTCAAGTGGAAATGCGCCTCGTCACTCATGATGATTTTCGACATAAAATCGTCCTCTTCGTTGTCGAGATTGAGGATGGCTTTACAGTAATTCACACGCAATAACAGATGCGCTATTTGTACGGGTACATGTGTAAGACTTTCACTAAAATTCGCTGTAGGGTCCGTCTGATGATGCCCAATTGCGTAGCTCGTCCTCTGGTTGATGTTTCTTCGTTCTCACCGACATCGGCAGCCACAGCCGCTATATTCTCGGACGAACGACCAGTCCGATGGTGGCCACGCCCTACATGGTCTCTTGTGGTTCTACTCTGTTCGAGTCGAATAAGTAACCACCGGAATGTTTTCCCAGTTGGTCCGACACGATTATGAAATCGACGTCGAAATTCACGCTGCGCTAACACCACCGAACGATTATTGGTCAAAAACATTGATACAATTATTCCACGCTCTTGCAGAGTATAGCGCTCCTTTGCTTATCTGTTTGTATACTGCAATTCTCTAGTTCAAAAATGTCAAATATGATTGACGTACGACGCCATTTACCAAAATTACACCATCTTCCTATAGGGTGATTAATTTTGTGCCGCCGTGGACATTAAGAATCAGTGACAAGTGTTAACATGACAAAAAAAAAAAAAAAAAATACAGTTCCCGCGTTTGCCCTTGTGACTTGTTTATGGTCATAGCAAATGCAAGTTTCACTGGGAACTGAATACGTTTGAATTGGAACGGCAAATTGGTTGAAGTCAAGGGCATTCGCGGAACTAGGCATTCTTCTTAATTGAACGGCGCTTACAAAATCCTTACCACCATCACATCGTGCATTAGCTTAGTCACAATTCGTCGCGTTCCATGGCACAATTTCGGGGCATGAAGATTTCGTAACATAATTACGACAGGTCCAACTTTAATACGCGAATGATGAGACGGCATGCATTTTCAACGCGATCGATCGATTTTTATGAACGCAATTCTTCCGGAATTTGATTTCGAATCTAATATGATGAGAGCAAGAAGGCACAACAAGGCTCAGCTTAAGACTAACTTTATTAACAAACATATATGACTTATACCACTACATATGTATATTATATACCTATACATAATATATTGCTTAGATTATGGACTATCATATATAGGGTTTTCCAATAAGGACTTGACAATTTTTTTTTTAAATAAAACACAAACCATTTGAGATACTCGTAGTTCAAAAAATTTATTATCGGCTTGAAGTACAATCAAAATATTTATATATGGAACTCGACTTCGTTCATATGGCCACCGAGGGCACGTTTGCAGCGGTCAATTCGTTGGACCCAATTTTCAACGACTCGGCCACACATTTCGTCCGAAACGGCCGCTATTTCGCGTTCCATGTTGGCTCTGAGCTCTTCCAACGTCGTCGGAGTGTTGGCAATAACTTAACGTAGCCCCATAGAAAATAGTCAAGCGGCGTTAAATCGCACGAACGAGGCGGCCAAACGACTGGCCCATTTCTTGACATAACACGCTCACCATACTTACTCTTCAATAAATCGATTGTAGCGTGTGCTGTGTGGCTTGTGGCATCATCCTGTGGAAACCACATGTCGTCCAAGTCCATATCTTCCAATTCGGGCCAAAAATAATCGGTGATAACGCTGACTATTCACAGTAAGGTGACGATCGTTATCGTCTACGAAAAAATATGGCCCAATAACGCCGCCGGCATGCAAACCGCACCAAACAGCTATTGAAGTGGAGAATCATGAAGCACATGTGGATTTTCACCCGACCAATAACGCGTGTTTTGCTTATTGACGAACCCATTGAGCCAAAAATGAACTTCGTCGCTGAAGATGATTTTGCGATGAAATTCATCATCTTGGCGCATCTTCTCCAGAACCCAATCGGAGAACGTAAGTCGCTTCAAATGGTCCATCGGCTTCAATTCTTGAGTCAGCTTGATCTTGTATGGGTGCAAACCAAGATCCTTACGCAAAATATGCCATAATATGGTCTGAGCGATGCTCAATTCTTGAGAACGCCGTGGAATTGACTGAGATGGATCGTTTGCTACGGACGCCTGAACAGTGAACGGCAGCGATATTTTCGACACTTCGACCAACCCGTTTTCTCATTAACACGGCAATATCACACAACGAATATGTAGACTTAAATTTTTGCACTAAACTTGTTATTGCCTGTCTACTAGGGCGAGAATTACGACCGAAAATTGGAGTTAACGCTCTTAAAGTTGCAGTCACCGACTCCGAATTTCGGTAGAAAATTTTTATAATTTGCAGACGTTGCACGTTTGTGTACTTTACCATGATGAAAATGTTGAGTCCACTGAATAAATTGACAGTGACAATTTGATGATTTGTGAAAGAGTGCGTTCACAAATTAAATTCAAAGTTTTCAAGTCCCTATTTCAAAACTTTTTATCTTGCAAGTGTATTAGAGATTCGATGAGACTATTTCTAAATTGAATAAATTCCAATTTCGTATCATCAGTTTTTGTTTTTATTTTGTATATGTAAAATGAATTCCAGACCGCAACATCTGGCAACTTCGCCGCTCGCCGTTCGCGCCAATTTGATACATATACCATATACCTGACCTTGACGTAACCACACATGTTTTCCTCGTGTAAGTTTCTTAGTCGTTACTTTACTAGGGTCTCCTTTCCGATTGGTGCGTAACGTTCCGGTAGTATGTGTCCTTTGACTCAACAGAGTTTTGGAGAGACTAACACTATTGTAGAAATTATCCATAAGATGATGGCCTCTGTAGAGGTATGGAGACATAAGGCCAGTAACTATATCACCAACTTTTGAAGATTTATTATTGATTGCTTTCGCATGTTATATTTCGCCATTTAAAACGTACCCGTCAATCGTTGTAAGCTCTTATCTTTTAATACGAGTATACTGCCTGAGACTAAGAACTAATATGTTCCTTAGGACAGTAGGCTTTTTGAAAACTTTCCAAGAAAAGGTTCATCAACGGTTGGATTTTCCCCGATTTATCTTCATCCAAGTAGAACAGTTGAAGCATCTTAATAGTTGTTCAAATCGCCGGCAGGTCCTTGTATACCGAAATATTGGATGATAATATAACGGGTCATTAGAAAAGAGATCACGAATCTTTGGCGGTTTGACTTGTGCTGGACGCAAGCAAAGCCCAAGCAACTTAAATTCTTCGGAATGCGTTGGCTTGAAAACAGCAAAACGTGCATGTCTGGTTTTATGACCATAGCTTGAGAAAAGTTTTTCTCCATAAGCATTTGTTGAACTCACAAACTTGAAAACGTCAAGTGGAGTAAATTCTTCGTCCAAGTTTATCTGCACTACACTAATCGCTGCATCGAAAATGAACTGAAGTATTTCCTTGGTATTTTCAAACCATTCGCCGTCTAATTCAGTTTCTGAAGCACTTTCTGATCCCTCGTCTTCCGAGTCAAAGTCAGAAAAGCTATCGCTATCTGCTCTTGAATGATTTCATCGCCAGGTTCTGCCTCGATGTTGTGCTGGTCATCTCCAATAACTTGGTCATCGCGAGTTACTTGCAGGCTTGCCTCTGGTGAAGTCTCTGGAGACTTTTCTAATTAATCATCCTGTTCCGGCTGATAATCAGGATCGTCACCGAATGTCCCATCATCGCTAAATGGATCATGTTTAGATTCCTCATTGAAATCATCCGAAATTTCACTAAATAGCTTTAAAATTTTCCCCTTTTCTTTACTGTAACAGTCCATATTCAAGCTATGTACATATATTATGTGTAAAAGAAAATTTGTGTATTTATTTTATTATACATATTAATTCGATGAGATGTGCATCATTTACCTTATTTTGCACTAGTTCTATAAGAGCGCTCAAATGCGACTGTTGTCTGGGGACACTCTAAACTAAATGCACTGAAAACTGACGGCATATGCCGGCTTGATCGTGCGAAGTGCAACAAGATTGTGCAAGTTTTGTAAAAAGATAAAAATGATTCCACAGGCCCGAGAATTGGACTCCGGTAGGACAAATAATGCTGGAGTATGGACATGCAATGTATTTCTAGTCGGGGTATTCCATCTTTTAATAACAGACCTAAAATTCTTTAAATAAAATTCACTAACATAAAGCTAAGGTGTGCTCATACACCCACGGAGGACACCACCAAAGAATGTTTCTACGAGCTCCTCGACAAGGCATAGGAGCAGTATTCTAAGTATGACGTTCAAATCGTACTAAGTGATTTTGACGCCAAGATAAGAAAGGACACATCTTTAGCAGGACACGTATGTTAAGTATTGTATACACGAAATTAAGTATGACAACGGACATAGGCTAATTGCGGTGGGACGAAATGTCACACGGTTTTCTCATCTCAATATACATAAGTGGACATGGCGGCTTCTGGATCATAAAACGCTTAACCAAATTAATAATTTTGCGACCGACAAACCTTGAGTATTCTGGACATCGGAACGTTTCGGGCAGCCAAGAAATCGCCAAAATCCCGAATTCTCTCAACACCTCCTATGCTGCCAGAATCAAGTACGGACGACCAGTAGAAACTTCACCAATGCGTGATCAGAGACGGCGCAACTAATGTGCTTAGTTTCAACCGACCAGCATCAAGAAATCCTACGTTTGATGAAGAATATGGGCAAGCACGTGCGGCGCTGCATAATAAGTCTCGTCACCATTGCGTACAAGATGTTATCTGCCATATTGAGTCAACATCTGAAACCGTTCGTTAACACCCTAATTGTAATCTATCAGCTTCGTTTCCGGCCAAGGAGGTCCACAATTGACCAAATTTTCACACTCCAGCAGATGCTCTCTTAACATCCCTGCCAACTCCTGTTTCTATGCAGAATGACGATGGAGTACGCTCGCTGCTCCTACAAGGTTAGTAATGACGTAACCGAAATCTTTGATCTCAAAAAAAGGTTTAGATAAGGTGACGTGGTGTCATGTGACTTCTTTAACGTTCATACTAGAAAGAATTGTGTGGAACTCACAACTACTAGCGTACGCCAATGAGGTTATTAAAATTGGCAGAACTCAGCGGGTTGTCATCGGTATGCTTGCTATTTTTGCAAAAGAGGCTGCGAAAATGGGTCAAATGCTGTCAATAAGAAGGGACGGAACATCATAGACAAATTGGACAGAACGTCACAGTCGACAGCTATAACTTTGTCTTAGTAACGGACTTTGTCAACCTTGTCTCTGCTAACAATTCTGCCAGCAACACCTCCAAAGAAATTAAACGAACACTAACTCTGGCTAATCGTTGTATATTTGGGCTAAGAAGGTAGATGAGTAGTAAGGCCCTATCCCGAATAACTAAAGAGAATTTTTGTAGGACTTTTTGTAGTTTCACTTTATTGCGCCGAAGAATGAACTCTAGCGAAAGTGAATGAAGATATCCTCGGCCTTTTGGAGAGAAAAATTCTTCGTAAAATATATGGTCACGTTTGCGTTGACGCCCTTTGAGGAATAAGTTGAACGACGCATATTTAGGATATTTAGACATCTACGTAGAATCATCGAACCAGAGAAAGACCTTGTGCACACCAAGTATAAGTGGATCTCAACGGACTTAGAGTATACATCTGGGGGTAGTTAGAACTCAACTATAACCAGAGATGATTGGTTATTGAGGCCCAGATTCTCCATGAACTGTAGCGTTAACTATGTGACTAAGTATCTCCTAGGTCCCGTATGCTATTTAAAATGAAGAAGAAGCACAATCGGTAACCAACCTGTTCGAAACGTAATGTAATACCCAATCTCCAATACGAGGTTCATACGATCGAAAATGCTTACACTCGCAAGTTGCTACCGCTCATTAAGTAAGATTACATTTGACCAGTACAGCTGTCCACAGCTTATCGTGGATACACAGGAATTATATAATATAAAATATAAAAGTATAACTTTGGCTTTGTCTATATTTTTTTTTTAAATTCTTTTCGGTAATACATCAGAACAAATGTCTAATTTCTTTACTTAATACTCAAGTGTGTCTGCGAAACTATTTCCATCTCGTCCTACAAAGGGATAGAATAGAAATTCTGAAGAAAGCGGATTCTCCATAGAAAAGACTACGAGCTCATACCAAATGCACTAGCTTTTAAAAGGTTATGTTATTTGGTACGCTGAGTGGGTACATACAATATATAACCGTATTCTAACATTATTTGGCCATTTTTCACTTCATCTTTTTATGCATCCCACGAGAATATTTTTTTGTAACTTAATAGATAGCGAGTTCCTTGCATATATCCCTCTACCCACCTCCATCTACACGCCCACCAAATCCTTGTTGAGTAATTTTATTTAAAGCTTTAAGTGTCACTCAATGTTTTGACATTTTTTTTTTCATTTCCTCACAAGGCAGGGCCCAATCCAACGGGTGGGGGTGTTGGGATAGAGTAGAAAATTGTTGGTTGGCTTGGCTTAACTGTATTTTTTCGCTTTCTGCATTCGCAACAATCACGTGAAGAGGCTTTCATTTGCCCTTCGATACAATAAAAACAACTGACGAAATATTCGTCAAAATGAAGATGGAACAACGAAAGGAAACAAAACGAACCTTAAGGACGAATGAAAAGAATAAGATGCGGAAAACACTCGTATATAACTGTTAAGTCATCGTAATAAATATTCTACCTCTAGGATGGAGAAGATACGACCGCTCTTAGTCGCAGATACTTTTCGTTTTTTTTTTTTTTTTTTTTTTTTTGTTCTTTTGCATTTTGCGCGTACGCGTTTTATAATTCGCAAGAGGAAAATTCTTCTAAGCACAAGTCACATAAAATGAGGCGAAGAAAAAGCATAGAAAAAGGAACCTAAGAAGCAAATGGAGGGGAAAAAAAGCAACAACAACAAAGAAAATCGAAAGAAAGAAGCATCTTTGAGATTTATGCACCAGCTCTTGACGGAGGGAAATCACTTTATACTCACATCAGACATCAAGCTAAGTCCTCGCGCTCATTGTTGTCATGCTCGTGCTGGTCGTTGTCATCGTTGTAGTCGATGGCGGCGATGTCTACGGCATGGCGGCTGTTGTATTGTTGTTTTTGCAGGCAGTGATGGCATGATATTTTCAATATTTTTCCTATGCCCTTTTAAATTTTTTCCGACTTAAATCCGAGAAAATTTATATACTCGCTTAAGTTTCAAGTCATTTACAATATAAACTGTCACTATCCACCCTGCGATGGCGACGTAAGGTTAAAAGAAGAAACTTCCACCGACCTGTTTCAGTTCACAAAGGCTTCAAAAAAACATCGAAACAAATTGTTCCAGCTCTCGGCTAATATTCTAATAAAAGAATTGTGCAAAAGTCTTTTTATGGAGCCGAAAATAATTCAAGAATAACATATGTATGAACATATATGGCGACATCCTCGGCATCAAGATAGAGCCTAAGTAAAGGGTGACACAAAATATTGTACACGCAATTTTTGAATTTTGCGCCTGTGATACCATTAGGGTTATTAAAAATGGAGCGCTACACGAAAGAACAACGCGTTTGGATTGTTGAGCAATATTTTAGAAATAATGAACCTTTGGTAGCTACAGTTCGCAATTCAAACCTTCAGCGATGGGGCTAATTTTCATCTTGATGGGGATCAGAAGAGCCACGAGTGACTGTTGAGAAAAAAATCCATCCACTGTTTGGTGCGTATTTTGGGCTGTAGGTATCATCCCACCATTCTTCTTTGAAAATGCGGCTCATCAGGCAATAATAATTAATGGTGCTGGCTATAGCGACATGATAATCCAGCTATAAGTGCCTAAATTGCAAGATATGGATTTGGACCACATGTGGTTTCAACAAGACGGCGGCCCATCCTAAGAAACATTTCAATTACAGTTCAAGGAGAGAGTGCGCATGTCGACCAAAGAGTTTGTACATGCCAGCAAAGCCCTTGAGGCTGTTTGCCCAATATACTATTCCATACATTACCCTATTCTGTATACTTCTTGAATCAAAAAAAAAAAAATTAATTAAAAACCTGCGTTTTCTGTCAAAACTACTTCTTTTTTTTTAATTTCGGTTCACCCTTTGTTTAAATTTCTCTCACTTCGGTATGATGACTTCATCTAAATGGACTCCTTAATACGAGTATGCTGCTTCAAAAAATATCTGTCACGACATTAAAAAGCAACTTTGTAAACAGCCTTGTTGTATCCCAACTTTAACTTCGAAATATCCGGTTACTCCCGCAGCTCATTTAACTTTCTTTTTAACGTCATTGCACGAGTATATATCGCATATAATTCTTACAATGCTGGGAAAATTAATTAGGAATGACACTTTTTTAAACATAATCGTAAGTAGGCTGTGGTTTTAAAAACTTTGGCGAGGATAGTACAGACAAGGGAATGCGCTGTAATTATACGTCTTTTTAAGTCTCTCCCGTATTTTAACCACCCATTTCCCCAATTAATTTTTAAACATATTAAAATAAAATCTTTCAAGTGTAGCGCTTGTTTCCAACGCAATTTTCAAAGTCAAACGGAATTCAAATAGTCTATATGTTATTGTTACGTAAGCGACCATAATGACAACCACACGTCAGCAACCACTCAAATTTAAATCCGCGATGGAATCAACCAACCTTGCCGGGGAGATGCCAGCCACGAAATGGTCGAATGGCACCGCAGAGAGTTACGGTTGCATCTGGGGCTCCATAGGTTATAGGTACAGCAACGCCAGCTCAAGCAAAAACCAGGGTGCAGAATTCAGGCGGTGATCAGTGCCGTCAGTATGTTTATCCAGAGCGGAGCGAGTATCAACTACTGGACCTCGATGAAAGCACAATTAGAGAAGGAATTGCAAATTTCAGTGAATGCTGCAGAGATTCATTAGTAGCTGCGTACTGTATTTTTGTATCGATTGTTCGAGATAGCTAAACCTCTAACAATTGATGAAGAGTCCCTGTTAGAATATTTCGTCAAAGGAATGAGGAATGGAAAGACCAACAAATGGTTCCTGTATGAAACATGCTAAGGACTTGTGAGCGAATCAGCGGCGCCTTGACCTTTGCAGTCAACTCCAGCTCAGTTTCGTTGGCTGTTTGGTCCTCTAGCAAAATTTGCTTTAAATGAGGAGATGCAGCACATCAAGCAAAAGCGTGTACGAAGGGGTTTAAATGTTTCAAATGTAATCGATTTGGGCATCGACAATTCGAGTCCAACGAATTACCCAGAAAAGGAAAACCAACAAAAGAAGCGAAGATGGTGAATGTCAAAGCCACCGTGAAGACGCCGCATATGTTGAAGGATGTGATGGTCGATGGGATAGAATTCACTGCCCTCGTAGACACGTTTGTATTGTTAGGTAGGATTTCCTTCTTCAGCTGTCACGTTACAATATTTCACCACCTCGAATTGTATTCTGAGCGTAATCATTAAATGTTAACGCAAGGATTTATCGAGGCTGTTGTGATCGCCGACAAGATTCGCTTTCAAGAGGTCAAACTGCACATAATACTCGTAGATGAAAAGAAATTTATGTTCGAGTTGGTGGTAGGGAACGAGCTAATTAAAGAAGCCTGTGTCATTATCGATGAAGATGAGATCCGTTTTCGACGGCGACGTACAGAGGAAAAGAAAGCGAAAGCCGAGACAGAGGATGGAGTCAAGATCGAGTTGAATGTGTCATCTACCAGGAGACAAGTGGAGTGACCACAGAAGGAAAGCAGACAGACGGTACGATGAAGAGTGCAGAGAGGTTCAGTGCAAAGATTTGGTATTCAGTGAAGACGAAAAGTGTATGGCGCTGGTGTTAGAACTGCGCTTCGAGTTCGATGAGCTGATGTATAACGTGGAGAGCTGGTACGTTCACAAATCCATCAAAGTGATTGCATCAGTGAATGCAGGCCTAAAACCAATGTAGTGACCCCAGTGCAAATGAAGATTTTCCTTCAAGATAAAATGCCTTTGTACAAACGTCCGCAAAAGATGGCACCACACGAGAAGGAAGAAGTGGAAGGCAAGTAGAGGTATGGCTAGAAGATGCAGTTCTGCAGCATAACAATTCGGAGTTTATTTCGAAAGTACTTTTGGTTTCGAAGAAGGATGGGAGTTATAGGATGTGTTGTGACCAAAAACCATTTTCCGATGCCGCTTATTGAAGATGTGCTCGGCCGATTGCAGCGAGAGGAGGTTTTCACTACGCTGGACCTGATCAATGGATTCTTTCATGTTCCGATGGAACCAGCGTCAGGAAAATACAACTCTTTTGTAAAAAATAATGGCCAATTCGAGTTTCTGAAAGTTCCTCTTTGGCATTTGCAAGTCTCCAGCCGTTTTTACCCGATTTATGAATCAACTGTTTAGGAAACTAATCAGCGAAACTAATACACGGCTGACCTGGTTGTGGTAGCGGATGACTACAAAGATCCCGTTGACAGACTTAAAGACTATCTAAGGATAGAGAGACATTCAGTACTTCATCAAAAATTTTGTGTATTGCATTGCTGTGGTAAACGTCAGGCACCCCACAAAAATTTCAACAATATTCTCCAACTCCTTTTGCTCTCTCCAGTTCAGCTTGCTATCCAGACTAGCAACTTTCGAAATATTGTTGTCCTCTTTCAGCTGCTGCACTAAACACAGACATTCGCTGTAAATTTTGTTAGTCTGATAGCGGTTATATTAAGATATGGACCGTGGAAAAAACATTTACAGTCTTCGCAAGCGACTTTAGTGGAATCACCGCGGTCAATTTTTTCTTTGAAAACTATGCAATTCATTCTTTAGCCGTTATATGGCAATTTCCTCTACAATAGACAGCAGTCAATGTTTACAAAATCAGAAAAAAGGTGGTGCTGGTCAAAAAAAAACCCGATCTAGGTGATCGGTGAAAGCGACTTTGTTCTCTTATAAGAAATGGTTGACAAGTTAGAATCCTCATCGGCAATGCGATTTAAAACAACAAAACTTGCTCAAAAATTCTACTCTTTCCAACGGCACAAGTGGTTGCCATAATTCGCTTGAATTGTCTCCCTCTTAAAACGTTCTACTGACATACTGGATTAAGTTTATAAATTCATTTTTTCAAACTGTCTGAGTAAAGGTGATTAATCCTTTAATTAAAAATTACCCTTAAAGTGATTTTTTATAAATTGCTACTTTTTTTTCCCGCCTAGTCACACCTTACAAAGGCATAAAGTTCAGCTCATATATATCATAATACGCACATTGCAATCTCAAAACCCATAAGTTTAGCAAATTACGCGTTTCATTAAAAATCTCCTACCCACGAAATTACCTTTTCGACGTCTGGGTGACGCATACCTCTGAAGGAAAGTATGATGCTGTTCGCCAATACGTAAGTGAGCAATTAATTTATAAAGGTATTTATAGCTAATAAGCCTGAGAAGGAATTTATAATGAAAAATATAAAAGGATTTTTGCGAAAATTGAGTGAAACATGGTTCACATGCCATTGGGGTCGACAGAATTTTTTTTAACAAAAAATTGCGAATGGCTTACTGGGGTTTGGGGAAACCAAATCGAGTTAAATTTAAATTCGAATGCCTCAAGAACCAGCAGTGAAAAGTGTGTAACACAGTGGGTGAAAAAAAAGAAGCGACAACTCGTATACTACATTTGATGAACAATTATTCATATGCCGAACGTTGATATGCTACTCGTCGCAGCCTCTATGCTTCACTGAATCGAAATGCGTTTACTGTATTGAACGGAAAATTCACCAGACTGGTTAACGGCATTCAAAATATCTTGCACCACTCCAAGTACGTCACAGGAGAATAGGCCCTATATCATTCTGTGGAACCAATTATGTAAGTAAGTGGTTCTACAGGCAAATCATTTTTCAGTTTATTGAGTTAAATATTATTCAACAAAATATAGAAAAAAAAATATATATATAGAAATATAATGAAAAAACGTTATAACGTATTGAAAAAAAAAGAATATCTCATAAGCTTTTGTTCAAGATGATATGGTTTACATATTTTGAGCTGTGCTTAAAAATACTTTGACTGCAGAAATATCCATGCATTTCAGTTCCAAAGTATTTTGCTACAATCGCATCGCGTAATAAATACTTTAGGAATCTTAAAGATATAAAGATATTTCAATCGTAAAACTTGTAGGCCAAAGAACGAAGGCCAACTATTTGTTGATCGATTCACTGTATATACCATTCGGATGAGATGTTTTGGGCAATATATAGAGTCTCAGTTGCGCTATTGTAGGTTACTCTCCAACTTGCAATCGCGTATTGCAATTTACAAGGTGCAAGTCCGTAATATATCATAAACAGCATATATTTTGTTAACTCATCCACGTGTGCCTTACAATTTAAGTTTCTATTTATCAACACTTGTAATTTTCAACACCTTTTATTGTACTTTAAAGCAGTTTAAGGTACATATTAAGTGCTCATAGAAGTTCTTCTTACTACATGTATGAACAGATAAGAATAATTTTGGGCAAGAAGTTGCGTGATACATAATATTACGCTCAAGAGGACAAGAATCTTTTAAGTTACAGACCGTGAGTTTCGTCTTTTTACTTACAAGTAACTCATGCTTTGCAAATCGGTCTCAAAAAAGATCCTTGAGGAACACCAACCGTCATTTGCAGCTCGTTACTATAAATTCCAAGAATTCTTACTCGTTGGCTTCTATCAGGCAAGTAAGACGAAAACTATTTGTTCGAGTATATTGAATCTCTCAGACCAGCCTTGTACAATTTATCTAAAAGTACAGATATCGTGGTTTACCAAATCGAAAGCTTTGGTCATATCTATGAACAGAACTATACTGCTATTAAGGGGTGACCAGATAAGTACGATAGGACAAATTTTTTAAATAAAACAACAACGGTGTGAGATATAAAATTAATTCTGGCTTTATGTGAAAGCCACGTTCATGCCATTATGTGAATAGCACAACATTCAAATGGCTGCTTTAGATTTGCTGATAGTGCTTCATCGGTTCAAGTTTTAACGACTCGGTCCAATATGTGCGGCGTTATTCCGGCAATAGCGTGTCGAATGTTGGCCTCGAGCTCCTCCAAAGTGGTTAGCATGTTAGCATAAACTAAGAACTTGACGTAATCGAGTGATGTCAAGTCGCATGATCACGGCAGCCAATTGACGAACGCTCGTCGTGAGATGACCCAGTCGCCAAATTTATCCTTCACAACTTCGAGCATTGTGTCGCTTTTATGCCATGTAGTGTCATCTTGTTGGAACCACAGCTCGGATATATCGATGTTGTCTAGCTCTGACCACAAAAAGTTAGATAACATCACTGAGACCATTGACGGTGATGCTGTCTTCTTCCTCATTTCGAAAGAAATAAGGTCCTGTGATACCGCCAAGCCATTAACTGCACCAAACAGTCAATTTGTGGATGCACTGATGCTTGGCCGAACACTTGTGGATTGTGTTCGCTCCAATAATGGCAATTTTTATCATTGACATAGCTGCTGAGGCAAGAATGAAGCTTGACGCCCAATTAGCGAACTCACGGCGTGGTCTATGTTGAGTTTTCACTTTGAGGTCACTTTTCTCCCGAAAGTGCGAACGTAACAATAATACAAAAAAAGCATCAACAAGTTTTCAGAAAAACTAACAGATTTTATGATACTTGGGAAAACCTGCAACAGTTAAATAAAGGAATTTATGATGTTTTACCTACGTTTCTAACAACAGTTGTCAATAATAGTTGTTTTCCAAGAATTAATAATTTTCCAATATTTTTTAAAAAGTTTTAAAGCGTACTCGTTTGTTTGACTACCTGTCAAAACCCTCATATCTTCCGAAAGAGTTTGGTTTGGTGTATGAAGGTCTATTTGGGAAATATATCTTTTATACCAAAAATGGTATAAAAAAATAGAAAAAAAAATTAATTCATCAGTCTAATTTAAGCCTAAGTTATAGTTGCTTAGAAACGCTCATTGAAATGTCTGCATTTACAAACTAAGAATACGCAGATATTATTTACGTTTATGGGCCCTTCAATGGAAGTTCAACTAGAACGCGAACCATGAACTTTATTCTAACCGTCGACTTCCTCGCGAAGGAGTTTTTAATAATAATAATCGAAGACTTTGAGAAACGGGATCAGTTTCAATTACAAGACCTAACGAGTGGACCCCACAAGTAAGAAAAATTTCCACTGATGAAAGAATACTGGAAGCTGTTACAACTGATACATCAATCAACATCAGGCGCTTAGCTTTGCAATTCAATATTTCCAGACACAAAATTTCGAATGTACTGCATGGAGAAAATCTTTATCGATACTACCATACACCTGTGAACTGCTTCCAGATGATTTGGAAAAGAGACTTGAATTTTCTAACTGGTTGGCTGGCTGGTAGAATTATTTGTACGGACGAATCTCAATTTACAAGAGATGGGATCACAAATTTTCACGATCTTCATATGTGTGCTACGGAAAATCTACATGCAAGGAGACAAATCATTTCAACACAAATCTAGCGTTAATGTGCGGTCAAGTGTAATTGGAAACAAGTTTATCGGCCCCTTCAAACTACCACCTAGCCTAAATTCTACAATCTATCTGATTTTCCTGAACTATTGGAGGATATTCCACTGATTCAACAAGCTTCATCATATTTCCAACAGGGTGGTTGGATAAAAAGAAATGGACCAGTTCACTGGCATGCAAGATCTCGTGACCATACAGTAGTGGACTTTTTTGTATGGGTAAGAACGAAAGAACGTGTTTATTCAACCGAAATAACAACATTAAGTGAATTGGAAGAGCGTATTCTCAGACTCATCAAACTGGGGCAGCAGTTAGCATCAATAAATATTCGCAGTGAAATCCAAAAACGGGCTCTAGTATGCATACAAAACCAGGGAGAACACAAAATCATTTTTTATTCATAGCTCTTGGAGCTTAAAGTAAAAAAACTTTTTTTAAATTTTATTGCACCTGCTGCAGGTTTTCCCAAGTATCATAAAATCTTAGAAATTGGATATCTGAAGACACAAACACGACATCAACTTTATTTAGTTACAAAGGCTAGTATCTCTTCTAAAAATAAAGTCATACCGAAGTTTCTATTGTCAGTATGGATGAATATAGATCCTTACTGTGGAACGATGTTTTTCTTAGAATATTCCCCAAAATTATTTCCATAATTAGCCTTGATGAAATAGTGGACACCATATATATTCAAGGAAACTTTACCAAATGTTCGTACATTCTTCTGATAACATGTGCCAAACGTCGATTACCCCCGATTTATTCATCGTATCCAAAATTTTTGGAGGTGAAAAAAAAGTGTTATCCGATCGAGGAGTTCACAACCATAACGTAAATATCTGCAGAAGTCACAATACAAGGTCCTTTGAACCCCGCAAGTCAACGCTTAACCTTGGCCTTAGAAGCGGTCTTCAAAAGGGACTTTGTTGTAACGGATTTTACGTTATATTTCAAATGGGGCTATAACAGTAGTTTTTGGAAATAAAAAAATAAATAAATACAAAAAAATAAAAACAAGTAGTTCAGTTCAGTGAAGCGAAAAAAAATTACACAATATGGATAATCCACCTCTCCCACTCCTGATCGTAAGTACTGTTGCTTGCATTCAGTCACTGCCTTTGCTGTATTTGTCATATGGCACGGACAGTGGCTGAGTGTAGGCAATAACTGATGGATAGGGGATTGTGAGTGAGAAGGCAATTTCATTCGGCAAACCAACGTCAAAATTCTCACTTCGCAGCTCTAAGCAAGGCTGCGTCTGTGTTTGTTTTTATAATGACTCAGGAATTTAGAGTGGATATAGCCAATATTCGAGGGATTAAAAGCAACCACTTTTCTGCGTACGCCCACGTCTGTAAATACAGACCAACTGTTTTGGCACTGAGTGAAACACAGGTAGGTCACTTATATATCGGAACTGAGGATTAATGTATGGGGTTTAGCATTGTCATGCAACAGGATCGGAACATGCCTATTTGCCAACGCAGGCTGCTTTTCACCATAACCTTTTTTGGGTGAAGATCGGGCTTGGGGGTGTGTTTTGGTTTTTCATCTATCCACTTTTCATCACAGCTGACTATCCGGTGCAAAAACGGTTCAGTTTGGTTTCTTAAAGTAAGCGATGCACAGACTTTCAGACACCGTAGTTTTTCTGATTCCTTCAGTTCCCAGGGGTACCCACTTATCGAGTTTCTTTACCTTTCCTATGAGAGAAAGGTGTCGACTTATTGTCATTGGGGATACTCCCATGCTTTGTGCAATCTCCCACAACGATTTCGTTAGGTCTGCATCCACCGTTGCTCTTAGAACATCGTCGTTAACTAACGTTTCCGGCTTTCCATGTGGTTCATTTTCGAGTCTGACATCTCCCGAACGGAACTTTCCAAACCAACGTCGTATAGTCCGTTCGTTTACCGCTGCGTCCTCTAATGCGTCATTAATGTTTTTCATTGCCAATGACGCATTGCGTCCGATTTTAAATTCAAACTGCCGACAGCATGGTAAATAATTCCTAGAAAAAAAATAACGGTACTTGTAACGAACCCTAAAATTCTCACACACGGCAAACAAACGTACCACTTTATTTTATAAAAAACGAAAATTTAACGTTCTGGCACAAATGTTTACTCGAGAACTTCATATTTTCGACTGAGCGAAAATCTGACATTTCATGTACATTGTACAAACAAATACAATGTTTTCTGCAGTGGAGAAACCACGTTCTGATGACATCGATGTCGCTGGCACGCATAAATATTTTTTGGCCAGCAATGCCAGGTTTGGATATTTTTCCACCATTAAAATGGTGGAACTACATTTTTAACTCAAAACTTGTCTACTCTCGATGGACACAGAGTTTTCTACCAAGTTCCGCACATGTTTTCTAAAAAGTATTCTCACTTCTTCAACCTCAACTTCCAAGTTTTTATGTCTTGGTCCCAAAAACTTGTTCTGTGAGAACTTCTTCGAATTCCTGCCTATCCATTTTGAACCTGCTCTGCAAGCTTTCTTTCATGATTCCCATGAAGCTGACAATATTCTCATTATCTCAGATGTTTGATCTTAGGTGTTTATTAATTAGTCCACATATAATCGGCCCTAGAATGGAAATTGTTATAAAGGGTCCGCCATCTAACGTTTTTTTTTTCAACTAGTGCTTATTTCGTGAATGGTAACACCTAGCTCATGTCTGATTTGACAGATAATTAGTTTCATCCTTCCGGTTAATAATGGAAAATAATTTCATTCAAATGGCTGCCTCGGCTGGTCATGCAGTAGCCTACACGATCGGTCCAATTTTTAAGCACATTATCGATTGTGTGCAGCTGTATTTCACCAATGGCTTCACGAATATTGTCCTTTAAAGCGTCAATTGTCTCTGGCTTGTCGGCGTAACACTTATCTTTTACGGAACCCCACAAATAATAGTCAAACGGTGTCAAATTGCAGCTCCAAGGTGGCCAAACGACATCAGCTCTGCGGCTGATAATGCGATCTTCAAAAACAGGGCGCAAAACATGGAGTGTAGCTTCGGCTGTGTGGCACGTAGCGCCGTCCTGTTGAAACCAAATGTTACCAATATCCTCCTCTTCAATTTTTGTGAACAAAAATTCGTTCAACATGGCCCGATAACGATCGCCATTGACTGTAATGGCCACTCCTTGCTCATTTTCGAAGAAAAATGGCCCAATTATGCCTCTGGACCAAAATCCGCACCAAACAGTGACTCGTTTTGGGTGTATCGGCTTTTCAATGTATGTGTGCGGGTTTTTTGTGCCCCAAATGCGACAATTTTGCTTGTTTACATATCCGCCAAGATCAAATTTGACAAAATCGGCATCTTCTCTAAGTCGATCGCAGGCCCACTTAGCGAAGCGAAAACGCATTGGATGGTCAGTTGGCTTCAACTCCTGAACCAATTGGACTTTGTATGGCGTCATACCAAGGTCTTTATGCAAAATTCGTCTCAATGATGTCTCCGAAATGTTTAATTGTTGAGAACGGCGGTGAATTGATGTTGATGGCGCTTCACGCACACTTTCTGCCACAGCAGCAATATTCTCGGGTGTACGCACTGTTTTTGGCTTTTCACGCTTTGGTTTATCGATGAGGATGCCAGTTTCTTTCACTTTTTTCACAAGATAACGAACATACGGAGCTGACGGTGTTTCTCTTCTTCCAAAATCCGTACGCAATTTTCGCACACATTCTGCAACATTACCATGATTTTCAAAGTAATGCCGCAATATTTGCCAGCGTTGTTCAAGCATATACACAACCATATTCGTTCAGCGGAAGGATAAAACTAATTATCTGTCAAATCAGACATGAGCTCACGAAATCAGTCGTTCGCAGATCTTCGCAAAGAACAGAAGTGTTTCGGCTTTTTCTAAAGCAAAAAAAAAAATAGTGAACCAGTTTCATCTTATCAATAATCAGACAAAGTGTAGTTAGTTGACTCGGTAGCCGAGCGGTCAGCGGCGTCGGTCATCGAATAGTAAGACACGGGTTCGAGCCCAGGCCAAATCCGGAACTTTTTTATATTTTTGTTCTCCTCAAGGTGTGATAACAATAAATCCAAAAAGTAAATAAGCTATTCACGTGATGGATGGTGAAGAGCGCTCGGCTCTTCATCTCCCATAACGGGAGATGCTCTATCAGAGGACGATGAACACTATGAGGGGGGCAATAACAAGTTTGCTTCTCTAGCGGCTTCCGAATCGGAAGATGAGGATGAAATGCTAAAAGACATTAGCAGCAGCATAGAAAAGCTGCAAGAAAAAATGCTTGCTGTTAAACAGAAACAAACTCCAAGCAGGCAGAGGGAGAAATTAGAGGCAGAAAGCGCCCAACATAAAAAGCGACACGAGCAGAAACAACAACTGCAGCAACAACAAAGCCAGCAGAAGCAGAAACAACCAGTGCAGCAGACAAAACAGCAGCAGCACAAACAACAGCAACCGCAGAAACAAAAGCAGCAGCAGAAGCAGCAACATACTCAAAAACAACAACAGCTGAAAACACAGCAGCAGCAGCAGCAACAACAAAAGCAGCAACAGAAGAAGAAGGAGAAGGTGCCTCCTATAAACACCTATAAACTAGGGATAAATGAAACCAAGGACCTGTGTAAGTTGGTCATTGGTAATAATTTTAAAATTATGAGATTGGGGAACGATCGCCATGCCATCCACTGTAATACAGTGGAGGGCTACGCGAAAAGAGTTCCTAAAGGAAACGACGACGGAGCACTACTCATTTACACCAAAGTGTGAAAAGCGGCAATCGATGCTGCTGAAGAGGTTGGAACCGTCTTCTGATCCTGAGGAGATCCTGTCACTGCTCAAAGCGAAGGAGTGCGAAGGACTCAAGTTTGTGGGGGTAAAGCCGTTTACCACAGCTAGAGCCAGGCGGGAGAAACGGAGTATGCCGTTCTTCCTGGTGCAGCTCAGTCCCGAAAGCCGTCTGGAGAGTCTAAAGAGTATCAATGTCCTAGACTACCAAGTGGTTCACTGGGAAAAACTAAAAAGGAGCGAAGGCTTTATACAATGCGTTCGCTGCCAGAGGTTGCGTGTTATGTGGAAACGTGGGACACACCGCAAACTATCGGGGTTGTCCTAAGTTCGCCGACATTAAGAAAGCAAAACTAGCTCGACAGCAGAAGGTGGAGGTCAAACGTTGACCTGTTAGGTTTCAAACACCAGCCGTCACGTCCCAAATTTCCTACGCCCAAATGGCGTCAGGTAGGGGGGCTACGGTACAGCAAGCGACTGTTGCTTCTACGGCGCCGATGCCGAGAACAACGGAAGCTGCACCCAACATGCTAGCCATCTTGCTCGCAACCCAAGGGCAGATGGTTCAGCTGCAAAAGCAGGTTCAAGAACAGGCCAAGCGGGTGGACCAGATCCACGCGCTGCTGCCGAGCCTAACGCAACACATGCCGTAATGGGTACGCACATGGTGGAGCAAACTTTGAACGTCCTTGCGGTGAATGTTAGTTCACTGATTAGGATCGAACTAAGAGCCGCGATGTTTAAATTGCTACAAGACCAAACTCCTGATGTGTTTTTTGCTAGCGAAACCAAGCTAACCGATAAGCACAAACTGGAGTACAATAATTATATTGTTAGAAGAAGAAATCGGCCCAGATCCAAACGTGGAGGCGGTGTCGCGATCTTCATTAAAGAGGGTATAAAATTTCACAGAGTGTACAAGGGGGTGTTGGAGGCAGTCGTCGTTTACATCCCGCTCCGCAGTGGAAAGCGGCTGTACTTGGCCTCTGTTTATGCACCTGAGGCTTCACAATCCACCCTATTCATTACAGAGCTCGACACGCTTTTTCGACTTCTGAGGCTGGAATCGGGGGAGAATTATTTTATAATCGGCGGGGATTTCAACGCTAGACACAGAGATTGGGGAAATAATTTGCCAAATACTAGAGGGAACCTACTACTCGATTGGTGGGGTCGGCACGATCTCATGTACAGACACGGTCTTAAAGCGACGGATAATCCGTCGTTTCCCAGAGGCGGGTCTTATTTGGATCTACTGCTGTACGACGAACGCATACGACTGACAGGTACGAATTTACAAACGCTAAACTGTCTGCGCACATTCGTGTATGACAGTGACCATTTCGGTTTTAGCACCAAAATTACAGTTCCCAACGAAATTGCGGAATTGGAGGAGTTTGTCCAAAGATATTCTTACAACTACAGTAAAATTCGATGGACACGCTTCTTGAAAAGAGCGCTCTCCTCGAACACGCTCCACCCACCGTCCAATAGAAATTTGTCAAACGAGGAGATCGACAATTACCTAAAACAAATGGGCGAGACAATTAAACAAACTATGGACACTAAAATACCGCGGTATCGACGTACGACTAACGAAGACCTGTTCCGCAATCCTACTATTGACGCACTGCACCGACAGAAAAGTAGACTTCTGACAAGACTTAAAAACTTGTACAGACAGTTAACTGACCGACAAGACCCGGAGATTAGGACGCTGAAGTCGTCGATTAAAAATATGCAAACGCTAATAAAAGAGAATTACAGAATTTCTGTAAGTTTGTATTGGAACAACAAGGTTCGGGCTGTAAACACCAGCAACACGAATACCTTCAGTGTCTTAAAATAGCCCGGACAACAGACAACGAACGGTTACTGACAATAGCAGGTATTGATCCAAATGAGGCCGCTGATGATGACGACTTTTTTGTGATCGAGGATCCACAGGAGAAGGTTGAGGCCATAGGGGCCACTTTCCAGGAAGTATATAAGGCCATTGATAACATTGGCCCTAATTACGACCTGGACAATCGCGTCTTGGTGCACGACTTCTGCATTCGAAATGAAATAGGGAACTGGCGATCCGAGGGCTCTGGTTTCACCCGGTTCACCGACGAAAATACGGCCAATAATGTCATTGCCAGAGAGGGTGACCTACCCCCGTTCATTTCGGGGGAAGAACTCCATGAGATCTTCGACACAATCAGGGCTAAGAAATCAGTGGGGACCGATGGTATTCCGAACATCGTGCTTCGACATCTTCCTCTAGAAGCGGTGGACATTTACACCACCCTGTTTAATAATGCAATGAATAATGCACATTATCTAGCGCATTGGAAAACGGCGGTGGTTCAACCTATCCCCAAGAAGGGAAAGGATATATCCAATCCGGCGAATCTCCGTCCGATAAGTCTCCTTCCGAATATCAGTAAGGTTTTTGAAAAAGTAATCAATAGAGCTCTGTCTAGGTGGGTTGAGGACAAACATATAGTTCCGGATAATCAATTCGGTTTTAAGGCGGGACATGATATCTCACATGCCGCGTCTAAACTGGTGTCCGATATCCAATGGAATAAAGGCAAAAAACAATGCACTGGTGCCTGCCTTGTTGACTTGGAGAAGGCCTTCGACACCGTATGGTTAGAGGGTCTTTTCTATAAG